>OU898285.1:16088003-16260390 GCA_918026665.1 Diabrotica balteata | reverse complement strand
GCTGGAGGATCATCCTGGAGGTGGTTCAAAAAACTAGCAAGGGATGAGAGGATACATTATTCGTTGACGGACGAGGCAAAGAAACAGGAAATGACTGCAGATAAACACAGGTACAGCAAAAGTGAAATAAAGAAAGATAGACAAGAAAACAAAAATAAAAGACGAAGACAGTACAAAAAAATAAAGAGTTGAAAATAAGCACACGGAACATAAGAACTATGCTAGTTCCACAGAAAATGCTAGAAATAGGAAAATAACTCAAAAAGTATAAAATAGATATTACAACACTGCAAGAATTACGCTGGAATGGACAAGGACAGATTGATAAACAAGACTTTACAATGTTATATTCAGAAGGAAAGAAGCAAGGTGCAAGACAAAAAGGGGCAGGATTCATGATACTAAGGTACCTAAAAGAAAAAAATATAAATTTCAAGCCAATATGCGAAAGGATGGCCTGTATTAGAGTCAATATCAGTTTTGAACTTATACACCCCCACAGAAACAAGCAATGCAAACGAAAAAGAAATCTTTTATGATAGGGTCGAAGAGGAGATAGAAAAAATACCCAAAGAAGATGTCATATTTGTACTAGGAGACCTCAATGCCCAGATTATAAAAGGGGACTTTTTACAATAAATTGCAGGAAAGCATACAATACACAAAAACATAAATGACAATGGGCAAAGACTATGTAACCTAGCAACAAGAACAGAAAAATGTGAAAGGCGAGTATGAAGAGGCAGTAACAGTTCAAATAAAAGAGAAATATAAAGCAGAAGATAAACACAGAATGGGAGATGATAAAAAATCAATAGAAGGTGCAAATATGCAGGTACCTAGGTAAAAGTAAGGCTAAAATATAAGACGGATGGTATAACCAAAAATGTAGAGAAATAACAGAAAAAAGTGCAAGATGGAAATAAATTGCTAAGAACAGATAAAGAGGAAGACAGAGAAAAATACGAAAAATTAAGAAGGAAAAGAAGGAATTCCAAGAAACTGATAAGACAAAATAAAAGAAGATGGGTAAACGAAAAAATGCAGGAAATAGAGCAGAAAAGAACAAACAGAAATACGAAAAACTTTTAAAAAAAGATTAGGTAAAGAACAAAACAAAAAATACAAAAGCGAAACAAATGGAATAAAAAATCGAGAGGGAACAGTGATAATAGAGGATCAAGAATACAAGCATGTATGGAGGGATTATTACAGAGAGCTCTTGACAGAGGAAACAGCAGGAGAAGAAATGCATAACGAGGAGGAAACGGCACGCGAAGAAGAAGTAGACGAAGTAGATGAAGTAGACATCAAAATTTCAAAAGAACCAACATTAGAGGAATTGGATGAATTAATACAGAGACGCAAAAAATGGAAAAAATGGAAAAAATGGAAAATGGTACAGATGTAATTAATATGTAACTAATAAAATACGGAAGAAGGGAATTAAAGGAAAAATACTGGCACTATTGAAAAATATATGGAAAGAAGAGAAAATGCCAGAGGACTGGGAGGTCATAACAATATATAAAAAGGGAGACCAACAAATCTGTGAAAATTATAGAGCAATATTATATGCGTTACTAAATACAAGATATACAATATTGACATCAATAATAAAAAGAAGGTTATCAAAGATCACAAAGAAGACTGTAGGACAGAAACAATGTGGATTCACAGAAGGAAGATCTACAATAGATGCAATACACACAATAAAACAAATAACGGAAAAAGCAAACGAATGTAAATTAGAATTGGAAATGTTATTTATAGACTTCAAACAGGCATTTGATTCAATTAAAAGAAAAGGATTAAGTAATGTTAACACTTGAAAAATTAAAAATTCCACATAAACTCAGAAAATTAATAGAAATGACAATGAGAACTACAAAAATAAGCATAAAGACACAAAGAGGAGAGACAGAGGAATTCAGTATAAATAAAGGGATGAAACAAGGAGATGCCTTATTAACAACGCTATTTAATCTAGCATTAGAATATGTACTACAAAATATAAAGGAAATCTCAGAACAAGGTTGGTCAAATAATTGCATATGCAGACGATATTGCTATTATTGCAAAGAACAGGACAATGTGCTAGAAGAAATAAGAAAGTAAGTGGAGGCAATGGGACTAAGATTAAATCACGAAAATATAAAAATATTAAGATTAGGGAAAAAGCCAATGAAAGAAAAAATCAAAATAGAAAGTTTTGAGTTTGAAGAAGTAGAATACTTCTCAAATACCTAGAAGTTACAATAAGTAAATCCGGAGAAAGGAAGTCCAAAATAAAAGAAAAAAATATTAGCAGCAAATAAAGCTTATTTTGCAAACAAAATATTACTTAAAAGCAAAACACTGACTAAGAAAACTAAGATGAATATTTATAATACCATAAAAAAGATGGTTAAAAAAGATGAGAAGACTTAAGAATAATAGCAGAGAGAAAGATTATGAGAACCATATTAAGACCAATCAGAACAGAGCAAAATGAATATAGAAGCAGAACATGTGCAGAGATTAAGGAAGAACTTACGAAAGACATCGTGACTAAAACAAAACAATGCAGAGTTAGATGGTTAGGTCATATTTGGCGAGCAGGAGATGAGGCAATGACATACACAATGTTAGAATGGAATCCAGGAGGAAGAAAGAGAAGGGGAAGACCAAGATCAAAGTGGCTGCAAGAAGTTAAAGAAGACTTCCAAAGGGCAGGAGTCAGAGAATGGAGAGGAAAAACTAGAGACAGGAAAAAATAGAGAGATATTGTCAAGAAGATAACAAACAAAAGGGACTGACCCACCCAAGAAATAGGATCTAGAAAGCATTCGCGGTTTAGCCCCACGCTGGGGTTTATAGCCATTATGTATAAATAATCAAAAAATAAAAAAATATGAACCAAATAAATTACATAAAAAGCAAAAAAAAGTAAAGTTAAACAGTTAAATTATGAAAAAATGCGTAATGCCACCAACATAAATATCTTCTCTACCGGTAGTTTACTAGCTTCCAAAAAGATGACTTTCTTTGTCGATAAAGTAGTCCACACCTTTTGGGTATATTTTTTTGTATATGGGACAAGTTTATTACAGTTAAAATACTTACAGCGTTAATTCGCAACTCAACACACTAGTTTGTGTTTAATCAGAAATTTTTTTGCACTAACTTTAACCACACTATCACTATAAAACTTTCGATATATCTTAGTATACACCCACTGCAGACTACACTCTGTTACAGCTCTCTTTAGTGACGATGACGACAAACAAATAAGAAAGAAAGAACGAAGCGGGTAGCGGGTTGAAGTTGAAAATGCTATTCCCCACCAACATCTCAAACACGATTGCCAAATTTAGATATTTGCAAAAATATATTATGTCCTATAATATATTAAATTTTATATACGTATTATGGCCTTATTTTCATAGGAAATTGTCTTTTATCGTATACATGGCAACGCAGCCATAAGGAAATACAATTAATGTCGGGTATATTCGTTTTGATATTGCGCATTACGCAAATATGCGGTCACGTCACAGATCATAAATTAGATTAATTCCATGAAAATTTCTACATTCTGTACCAACGGTTAAAACTCTGTCTAGGAATCCCACAATAGTTATTAATTAAAATTTCATATTTTCCTTGATATTTTATAATTAAAAAATGTAAAACAATATAACCCAACATCAGACTGGGAAGCGGACAATTTGTGTTATTTGAAAAATTTTCATATTTTTCTTTGCGCCAATGCTTTTTAAATGTAATAATTTTTTCGAATCCTGAGAAAACTGATACATATTTTTGCAAAACTTTAAACGCAAAATGAAAAATTACACTTATTACAGATGCATAAAGTCCCTTAGAATAAACAAAAATTTTCTTTTGAATGAGATATTTAAAATTAAAAATCATATTTAATATTATGTTCTTGTTCAAGCTTATAACTTACTAAAATAAACATTATAGAAGTTTTTAGGGACTATCGGCCCTCGGTAATAATATAATCTGTCATTCTGTGTTTAAATTTTTCAAAAATTACTTATTAGTTTTCACAGTATTCGAAAAAAAATTATGTATTTAAAAAGCATTGGCCCGAAATTTTGCCCTATGCTCATAAGAACGTAAACCATTGATAATAAACCTAACCTAACGTAACCAAACCTAATAAAATGTAACCTAACCCTGGTAAAAAAGCAGTAGGTTTCTGTTAAAAACAATATAACCCAACCTAACGAGACTAAGCTAGCAATTTTTAGTTGAAAAGATTAATTTTTTAGTTTACATTTTATTAATATATAATTAAAGCTGCAAAATAACAAAAAACATGAATAGTTAACTTACCGTTTCACTTGGTTCCTTTGTCACAGGTCTTAAGACAATTGTGTGGGTTCTATACTCTGTTCCCACTATTTTAGGTCGCTTTTGTTCAAGTAAAGCACTGCCGGTTCCCCTTTTTCTTGCTTTATCAGCTTTATAACTACTACCACTAACCACAAACAAGCAAAAAACATTTATTACCATCCAAATAACACTGAAACTGTGAAGTGAAACTGAAACTGAAGAACTGTACAGAACAATACAACTGAAACAAACTGAAAACTGAAATTCCCTCTCAATCTCAACATTTAACATATATGGGGTATAGGTATAATATAGCATATTCGACAAATTCCTCCGTCGCGTCGGTTATTACAACAATTTGTGGCACTTAGCTCAAATGATATACCATTGGCGCACCCAGAATTTAATGGGGGGGGGGGGGTTGAAATTTTTTTATGCTATAGTCGGTACGTAATTTCGTGAGAAAATTTACAGAGACCAAAACAAGCAAAAAATTGCAACGCTGTTAGAGTTACCAGTACTTTATTGTAGTACATAGTAGTAGAACAGTAGCGTAGATATCTAATTTTAAATTAAATAAAAGTTTTTACTTTTATTTAATTTTATTTACCAAAAAGTTTCATTTTATATAAAGTTTAAATAAAAAATATCGGTGTTTTTAACTTCTGTGATATATCTTGGGAGTGATAACACTAATCGACTCGACTAAACAGAACTTATTGTAAAATAATAATATCTATATAAAACATTGTTAATAATAGTAGTTATTCAGCGAGAATGACAGTGACAGTTTCAGTTGACATCCTCCCCTAAAACATTAATAATTTTTGTCCTATGAAGAAGTGTGTTTATACAATGTTTTCAAAGATATATAAGCGAAATGAGAATATGTACAATTAAAATAGAAATAAAGGTTTCAACTAACACCTAATAAGTACTTACTATCTACTCAGAATCACTGTTATCACTAGTATCACTCGTATCATCTAAATTTATAGGTAATTTGGTTAATGCTGGTAAATATTTAACATAGTCATTTTCCACTCCGATCACATGTTTTATTTTTATTACATTTTTCCAGTTGGTTGCTGTAATTTTTGTGACTTCTCTTATAATTATCTGGAGAACAGTAGACAAAAAATTTTGGAGCAACGTTTCTTCTCATTATATTTCCTTTAAGTTGAGCCCATATTAACTCTATTGGGTTCAATGTACAATAATAAGGAGGAAGTCTAAACACAGTATGCCCGTTACTACGAGCACAGTTGTCAACAACATATTCCTTTTCGTACTGTGTACTATGAACAACCTCCAACAATTGGTTTTTCATATAAGATGTCTCAAAATACAAATCTTCCTTGAATAAAAATTCCTGAATTTTTAATTTATTCCAACTATTATTTGAAGTTTTTTTCATTAATCTTGAATGATATGATGCGTTGTCCATGATAATCACACTATCTTTAAGTAATTTCGGAAGAAGACATTTTTCAAACCATGATTCAAAAATTGAACTTTCTATATCGTCATGATAATCCAGAGACGCGTTTTTAATTTGTTTTGCAGATATTAATAATGCATCGTCGACCCATTCATTTTCTCCGCCGCAGTGTAAAATTATAATCCTCTTTCTTTTATTGGGCGGTACTGAGTTGAAACACTTTTTGTTATTATTTGTCCAACTTTTTTTTCACGGTGTCATGAGTATCATACCAGGTCTCATCTAAATAAACAATATTTCGTTTCATTTTTCGATACTCAGTTATCTGTCTGATATAATTTGTTTCTTAAAGAAATTATTCTAGTACTTTCCATTAATGTCTGTCTCTTGTCTATAGTTTTGTACTTAAAATTATTGGCTTTAAGAAATAATCGAAGTGTTGTTGCTGAACACGAGAGAATGCAATTTCGAACTAATTCACTTCGAAGGCTTTCAATAGTTGGAAAAGTATTAGAAGCATACATTTGATATATTGTTCTAGTTATAGATTCAATTAAGTGCGGTTCTATTTTTCTGAATTTGCCACAATCCTTTCTCTTCTGTCTAGAAGAAGATGTTTCTCCTATAATTTTGTAGCAGGTTGCTTTGGGCACTCTTGTTAAAAAACATGTTTCTGCAATTGCCTCTGATTTAGATAATTCAGCACACAGTCCTTCATAAAATCATTTAGTAAAAATTATTTTCGCACCACGGACGCAATATTTTAAAATTAAAAACATATCAAAAAAGTAAAAAACGTAAAATATAAAATGTTTTCCGTATAAAGAACACTGAAAAAAGTCACTACCAAACTAACTTGCGGTTCACTATTTGAAATTTGAATTTAACTGAACGCTGTAGCAGTTATGATTTTACTAAAAATATTCTTGTCTACCAAAAATCTGTTGGTCATATCCGCAATTTAAAAATAAAATATAAAAATTTGCTTACCTAAGTTTTCCCCGTCCCGTGCCTTCGGCACTGGATGGTCGAAACCTGATCCCTTATTTTATGACTCCGTAAGCTCAGTCAAATACTGGTATAATCCATGGACGTATAAACATTATAATCTTACCCCAAGCACCCCCAAGTATGAATAAGTCTATACTTAATTGGTTGATTGTTCATATCTGGTTCATATTTTAAAAGATTATACCAGCACGTCTGAATGTTAATATCGAGTGGAATCTGGAAACTTTGTATTCTTTATTATTCGTCTGAGTCATTGATAATTTTACAGACTCCTGGTAGAGTACCTTTTTGTTGAATGATTTTATTACAGATACATATATTTTTGCGCAGTCTCACGGAAATACGAGATACCTCCATTTTGAGTCCCTAAAATTTGGGTTTTAGTTTAATTTAAAGTACTAAATATAGCAGTGACAAAGATTCAGGTATCTATTATCCTGTATACCAACTAAAACCACCCTCTCTTACTTATGCTCAGTTGACTGTCGCACGTACTGTACTCTGTGGAGTGGCCGGTGTAAGGCTGACGACATTTTTGGAACACTCCCTTCTCTTATCTAGATCTTATCTATTGTTCTAAAGCTATTTTCTTGTGGCATTTCAAAGTTATTACTATTTTAATAGGAATAAGCCACAATTGAAGGTTAAAATAAGTTTATTCACATTTGACATTAATCCATCTTGTAAATACAATACATTTTGGAGACGGCTATCGCCGTATTCCCATTCTGCTCCGCCAATCCTCTTGGTCCAAGGCATACTTCTTCTCCAAACCTCTCAATTCCATCGCTCTTCTAATACCTTCATTCCATGAGCGTCGAGGTCTACCTCTTTTTATTTTTCCAGGAGGCTTCCATTTGAAAAGTTTTGGGAGCCAACGTTCGTCAGGCATTCTTAATAGGTGTCCAAATCATTTTGAATCTGTTCTATCTATTCTGTCAATAACCGTTTTTGTAGCATTCATGTTATTTCTTATAGATTCGTTGGTCTTTCTTTCCTGCCTTGATGTTCTAGCACTTCTTCTTAAATAATCCATTTCAACTGCCAGCAATCTTTTCTTCAGGTCTGGATTAATTGTCCATAATTCAGAGCCAAACTGATTCAACCATGGTTTGCCCTATTCTTTGTTTGTTCCTTTTGGAAATGTTGCGATCCCATCATAAGTAGTTCAGACATCCTACAATTTTACATCCCTGATTAATTCAGTCTTTAATTTCGGTTTCTCTCAAGCCGTTCTTAGCAATGAGTGCACCTAAATAGTTAAATTTTTCCACTTATTTGATTTCCACGTCCTCGTCTATCAACACTTCAAATCTTGCATCTGAATTGATAACTAAATGTTCTGATTTCTTCATGCTGACATGTAACCCCCATCTTACATATTCTCTGAATAGACGCTTTATCATAAATTCTAGATTATAAGAATCTTGAGCTAGGTCGACTTGGTTATTCATAAAGTTTAGGAAGAACACTAAGTTATTTTCTATGGGAATTCCCATTCCCTGGCAGTGGTTTTTTCCAATTTTGGAGGGCTACCTAAATAAATAAATTAAAGTATAGTGTTATAATGTTATCCCTATATACTTCTGTGATTATTCCTAAATGGTATGGACTACTGTCGAGTTGTTGTAAAGATTGCCACAATTTAAGTCTTAAAACTATATCATATGTATTTTCTAGGTCGATGGCTATATGTACTCCGGTACCAACGGCTATTTTTTTTTTCTATTAATTGTTGGAGAATAAACAAGTTATCAGTGAGCAATGATGATACTGGCCCTTCTATTCTAAAATCAGAAGTGGAGAATGCTATAAAGGGTCTTAAAAATAACAAAAGACCAGGCAACGATAACGTATACGGGGAAGTATTAAAAATGCTGTGCGAAACAAACTGTCAATTTCTAGACTCACTCGTCAGACTCTTTAACAATATTTATAGCAGTGGGAGTTTTCTGAAGACTGGTTAGAGTCAACTTTTGTTGCTATACCGAAAAAACCAAAAGTAAAGTCTTGTGATCAACATCGGATGATAAGTCTAACTAACCACGTATTTTCTAGGTCGATGGCTATATGTACTCCGGTACCAACGGCTATTCTTTTTTCTATTAATTGTTGGAGAATAAACAAGTTATCAGTGAGCAATGATAGTACTGGCCCTTCTATTCTAAAATCAGAAGTGGAGAATGCTACAAAGGGTCTTAAAAATAACAAAAGACCAGGCAACGATAACGTATACGGGGAAGTATTAAAAATGCTGTGCGAAACAAACTGTCAATTTCTAGACTCACTCGTCAGACTCTTTAACAATATTTATAGCAGTGGGGAGTTTTCTGAAGACTGGTTAGAGTCAACTTTTGTTGCCATACCAAAAAAACCAAAAGCAAAGTCTTGTGATCAACATCGGATGATAAGTCTAATTAACCACATTTCGAAGGCATACACCAAGGTTATTTACAACAGAATAAGCATATATATATATATATATATATATATATATATATATATATATATATATATATATATATACAGGGTGAGTCATGAGGAACTTTACATACTTCTACCATATGTAGAGTCCCTCAGGAGCATATCATGTGGCCACTAAAAAATGTCAACTCCTCTTCTTTATTAATTAACAGGGTGATTTGTGTAATTGACCATTTATTTCATTTTACTGTAGTGTTTATACGGCTCATTTGATTTTTTTAATTTTTGCATGATACAGTACACTACTATCAAGCATTCGACTGGTATTAGCTAAACTAAAAATTCCAGGACTGGCTTTGGAAAAATTAATTTAGGATTCGTATTAAATATTACACCCTGTATATATATTTTTTAAAATGCAATAAGTCATTTTCAAACTACATAAATAGCCAATGAAAACGACATATGCGACAATGTTGTTGCTCTTTTAATAAATTTTTAATGAACGATCAAATCTTACCAAAAATAGAACAACCATAATGAAGTATCAAATTATAAGGTATTAATTTAAACAAATGTTATAAATTTCAAACATTTTAATTAAAATGAGTTCCTATAACATAATCTAATACGTAGAAAATTAACATCTTTACTGTCACTTTGTATTATCTCTACGATAGAATCAATTGTTTTTCAATTTTAAATTTTTACTCATAGATCGTATTGGGGCATTATTTTCGATAAATAATAAATTAAATTGATTAAAAAGTCAAATATCTTGTATGTGTTAGTTTTTATTGATTGTAAATGATTAAAATTTTATGTCAGATAATAATACATTGCATCAACTGTACTAAATAAAAATAAATCTAAAAAAGTTTAAAATGAAGGATGGCGTTGACCGTTTGACGTTTCTTGATATTTTATACCCATTGTCATTATTGTCATTATCAATTGTTATTTATGTGTACAAGAATACATATTTCTTATGTCATATCTACGTTAAGTACATTGTGTTAGTTTTGGTAGAGCTTTTGTTACTTTCGTTCAAAATGCCACATCAGTTTTCGACCACAGAATATGCAGACATAATATTTGTTTATGGATTCTGTAATGGGAATGGTAGGGCTGCTAGTAGAAAATATCGCAGGAGATTTCCTAATCGTCGAACTCCCAGTCATCCAACATTTGGGTGTTTTTAATTATTTGCGAGAAAATGGCACTTTTCCTAGTGGAACAACAGAGCGACATGTAGATGAAGTGCAGGAAGATGACATTATGGACGCCGTTACTATGAACCCTACAATAAGCACTAGACAAGTAAGTCGAGAACTCAATGTTACTCAATCAAAAATAAGTAGAGTCTTACAAAAACATAATCTATAACCATATCACATTCAAATGGTTCAGCGACTACATGCTGGAGATGAGATCGATAGGTTGGAATTTTGTAGATGGATTAACAATAATCGACCAACGCTATACAGGACACTATTTACAGATGAATCCCAATTTACCAGAGACGGGATAAATAATTCACAAAATTCACATATGTGGGCAGAAAAAAATCCCCATGCTATTCGAGAACGTCGTTCTCAGTTAAGGTTTTCGGTTAACGTGTGGATTGGTGTCATAAATAACCAATTAGTAGGTCCTCACTTTTTTGATGGTCCTTTAACAGGGCAGGTCTATTTGAACTTTCTACAAAATATTTTGCCGAATTTGCTTGCCAACGCGAACGTTGCTATCCGAGGAATGTATTTTCAGCATGATGGGGCACCCCCACACTTTTTACTGGCAGTGAGACAACATCTCAATGATGTTTATGGCAACAGGTGGATAGGACGTGCAGGTCCTATTTCGTGGCCTTCAAGATTCCCTGATTTCAATCCCGTTGATTACCATATTTGGGGACGATTGAAGTAACTAGTTTACGCAGTGAATATTAATAACCGACAACAATTAATTGATAGAATTATACATTGTTGTAATACTATTAGAAACGATCCCCAGAGTATCTGTAGTTCAATACGTCAATTAACAATTCGGCAACAAAAATGTGTACAGGCTGCAGGGTTCCATTTCGAAAACCTATTTTGAATTATTTTTATTTTGTTACCATTATTGTATCTTTTCCAGTTCTAATTTATTGGTTTATCATAATTATGTACATATTTTTAGTTTTTTTTTTAAATTGTTCTTCGTTATTGTTAGTAGTTACTGTTTTTTGTTGTGCAGTGACTCAGTTGATCATTTCAATTAAAATGTTTGAAATTTATAACATTTGTTTAAATTAATTACCTTATATTTTGATACTTCATTATGGTAGTTCTATTTTTGGTAAGATTTGATCGTTCTGTTACGATTTTAAATGTTATGGCATATAGAACTGTAAATATTTTATGACTAATTCTTTTTTATTGATTCTCGTAATTTGTAGGTCAAAATATACCTGAGCTTAGCTACCAGTTGTTTACCAGAAATCTTTAGACACTAATTTTAGTGAGTCATCCACGACTCGAGGTTGAAAAACGAGTCGAGCGCCTTCACCAAAATACGAGACTATTCAGGAAGTCCGCCGAATTCTCTAGATGAAAACAGTTGTGTATATAAATGAAAGATTTTTATTTGGCAGCCAGTCATAAAAAGATCGGTAAACGCGGTATTTAAATGTAACGGAAACGTAACAAATAAATTTGTATTTAATAAGTTATTTAATAAATTAGTAATTAGCTATCGTGAGTTTTAATAAATTAGATTATAGACAATAAATAAGAATAAAGACAAATAAATTAGAACTATATAAATATAAACTTCACAGTTCACTAAAAATTTAATAAAAGTGCGACAACATTGTCGCATATGTCGTTTTCATTGGCTATTTATGTAGTTTGAAAATCACTTATTGTATTTTAAAAAATATATATACAGGATGTAATATATAATATACGAATCCCTAAATTAATTTTTCCAAAGCCAGTCCTGGAATTTTTTAGTTTAGCTAATACCAGTCGAATGCTTGATAGTAGTGTAATGTATCATGCAAAAATTAAAAAAATCAAATGAGTCGTATAAACACTACAGTAAAATGAAATAAATGGTCAATTACACAAATCACCCTGTTAATTAATAAAGAAGAGGAGTTGACATTTTTTAGTGGCCACATGATATGTTCCCTGAGGGACTCTACATATGGTAGAAGTATGTAAAGTTCCTCATGACTCACCCTGTATATATATATATATATATATATATATATATATATATATATATATATATATATATATATATATATATATATATTGTTATGATATGTAAAATCGAGAAAGATATTGGTTTGTCTAAAATATTTCAAGATTCAAAAACATTAAAATGATTCAGATAATTAGGATAATACCCAACAAACATTTCGAAGAAGGAAAATATTTAAATTTTTGGATTACCTGTATTAAACAAAATATAAGCTAAGCATAAATTATTTCCTTTGTTATACTATACTTGAGTGACCCGCATAATTTTAAGTGAAATCCCAAAGACAATTGAACCGGGTTTTTCCAAATACATTAACGCAGCGATTATAGACAATAGAAGAGATTTGGAAAGATATTTTTGTTAGTTTTTAAGAATTATAGAAAAATATTATTTGTAAATAAGTTTTAGGAAATTTTATAATTATAGGTAAAATTTTGTTTGTTATCGGAATGAAAGAATGGGGAATTGTGACGAGTTTTGATTGGCGGAGATTAAAAAAGGTAGGAGGTATGTAGGAATGAAAGTTTAGCTAGATTTCGGAGTGAAAAAAGATAGTTGGTTGGTTTCCAAGGGTGCAAGGCGAACGGCCGTTGTTCTCGGGTAGTTTCCCAGAGGTAGGAAGCAGTAGCAGTGAAAGTTTGTGAGTTTTCGTGTAGTTAGTGTATCTGACAGAAGCTGATCCAGTAAAATATTGTAAGTCATATTTTTCTACTTATATTCCAAGAGTCACTGTTCAGGCCAACGAGAGATTCAGTTTATCGTAACGAAAAGATATTCCAAGAGTCGTTTTTCACTCAGGCCAACGAGAGATTCAGTTTATTGAGAGAAGAAGAAGCTAGCATAATTTGAACGATTCGTGCAGTTGAAGGAGATCATTAAGGACGAAATACTTGCAATAATTTATTGTAAGATTGCTGATTACTTAGGGAGCGGCCACGAGTAAATAATATAGTCTACAAATAACAAGGATTTGGACCACTCATCATCAGAGAGAGATAGTTTTGTTTTCTGCAGTTTTTTCTTTCATTGATAACACAAATTTTTACACTTAATTTAGAAAGGATATAAATATTTTGATTAGGAGATTTAGAGTAATACTTGGATTTTGAGATTTCAACTAATATTGTTTGTACCATTAATTTTGATTGTTCACGTACGTAGAACAAAATTTTGAGAATTATTATATGAGATTTTGTTTATTGAAAACTTTTGAGTGTGAATTATTTCATTATTTTTATTTCAATATATAGTGTTAGATCATATGTGTTTTTTATTGTTCCGGTATTCTTTGGACCTTACCTTTCACATGTAATAGCATAGATATTGAAGCACGAATTTAACCCTGAGATAAGAGAATTAAAAAGTGTGATAGAGTCATAATCATATCATTTAAATAATTTTAATTAATCAAAAAAATTAATTAGCTAATTATTGCTTGGCGCACCAAGACTTTAAATATCACAATAATATATATATATATATATAATAAATAGGTAAAGAAATAATAATAAGACTTACTCACAATCAATTTAATTTAACAATCTGACGACCGGTTTCGCTTTCTATAATTTGCAAAGCATCTTCAGGTCGAGATACAAAGTTAAACTAATGCTGCAATAAAATAAACCCAATTAGGGTGGTGTCTCATAAAGATAAAATAAACAAATAAATAAATTAGTTCATACAAATTATAGTAATTATGCCAATATTACATGTCTGTGGTTTTCAAAATGAATAATTTGAATATATAAAAGGTAGTAACAGACAAGGTAAGGCCCACAATTGGTATAAAGTAGCAATCTTTTGTTGTAATAAATTAATAAATGAGCAAATAAATAAAACAAAACAAAACAAACATTACTTACATGCCGGTACTCTATTAATTGATGGATGGTAGGTCATGGTTGCAAAAATCATGTATTGTTGATTGGAGAACTTTAATGAGCTATTGCAGTTGTTTTGACAATAAACGGGAAGTTCTTGAGGAGAACAGATTTGATCCAATGAATTAGAGATAGGTATATTGTTGTTGTTTGTCAGATGAAAGTGATGTTCTTTACTATTGTATTAATTAAATTATTTACACTTATAACAGAGATATATTTTTTGGAATGTGTGTTATTTATTGAGTATTTATGTAATGAAGGAGACAGTTTTATGACAATGAATAAGAGTAGCTGTACCGATTGTGTGGTTGTGCAATTTTTGACTTGCAATTATCAAGTCTATTGGCAAAATTATTAAAGTATTGTAAAGTCAACTATGTTAAAAGGGTATATAAAAAGTATATAAAATTATTATAACTTAAGAATGATTAGGGACAAATTAAACACACATTAACAGGAAACAGAAACACTAAATGACGGGACAAACATTGAATTTAAAACTAAAACTTGGGGATGGAAGAAACTGTTAGCACTACATCTCACTTGTTGGAAGAAATGAGTTTTTTCTCATATTTAATCTATTAGATTTAAGAGGTAAATTTGACATATGTAGGTTGAAGTGTGACAGTTCTTCTTCTCTTACTAAATACTGTAAGTTTAGTTATTCAGTATTATGGAGTATGTTGATATTAATGAATGTATCAAAATTTGTTTTAATTTTGAAATCAAAAGTAAATTGATGTTTTAATATTGGCATACTTTAACAATTTTAATTAGTAAGTTTCAAATTCAAAAATTTTTTATGGTAACAATGTGAATAATTGAAATACATCATTTGTTATAACTAACCAATTTTAGTCTAAATATTTCAGAACAAATTAAAATGATTATTTAGTAAATACAAACAAGTGTACTTGTAATTGAAAGATATAACAAATTTACAAATTGCCTGAGAATTTTTTTATTTGAAATGATTGTCGGTCTGAGCTATCTATTATGGTGTATGAACATTTCTTAAAATATTTTTATTTAAATTGTAATAATTAATAATTAAATAAAGTAGTAATTGGGTGAATATTGATGATTATTTAAATTTTGAATTCGAGTAATTGACTGACTTAAATCTTGAATAATTAGTTGGTAATACTAATTTATGACAATTGGAACCGGAAATTGATTCCATCCCCGGGCAGCAGGTACACATTTAAACCGGTGTAAAATATATTTTATTTCAATTCTTTGTCTCATACGAACAGACATTCCTCAAACCGACAAGAACACTGGTGAGTTTTTCACAGTAGTTTTTAGTAAGAATTTTTAAAAATTTTTGATTAAAATTAAAATCTGTTTTTGAAAAGTAATGTTTCTATTTAAATTTTAATTCTATACAGGATTATGAATAGTATAGATATATGTAATCCGAATAGCTAGTCTGAACAATTTTCAGTCATGTTGGAAATCCATAAACCACGTGTTGAGTTTGAAATGAAATTGTTGTAAATTAAGTAAATTGTCGAAACCAGATGGAATGCAATAATAATAATCAGCCTCAACTTATTTAACCCATAATAATTATTATTTTATTATTATTGCATTCCATCTGGTTTCGACAATTTACTTAATTTACAACAATTTCATTTCAAACTCAACACGTGGTTTATGGATTTCCAACATGACTGAAAATTGTTCAGACTAGCTATTCGGATTACATATATCTATACTATTCATAATCCTGTATAGATTTAAAATTTAAATAGAAACATTACTTTTCAAAAACAGATTTTAATTTTAATCAAAAATTTTTAAAAATTCTTACTAAAACTACTGTAAAAAACTCACCAGTGTTCTTGTCGGTTTGAGGAATGTCTGTTCGTATGAGACAAAGAATTGAAATAAAATATATTTTACACCGGTTTAAATGTGTACCTGCTGCCCGGGGATGGAATCAATTTCCGGTTCCAATTGTCATAAATTAGTATTACCAACTAATTATTCAAGATTTAAGTCAGTCAATTACTCGAATTCAAAATTTAAATAATCATCAATATTCACCCAATTACTACTTTATTTAATTATTAATTATTACAATTTAAATAAAAATATTTTAAGAAATGTTCATACACCATAATAGATAGCTCAGACCGACAATCATTTCAAATAAAAAAATTCTCAGGCAATTTGTAAATTTGTTATATCTTTCAATTACAAGTACACTTGTTTGTATTTACTAAATAATCTTTTTAATTTGTTCTGAAATATTTAGACTAAAATTGGTTAGTTATAACAAATGATGTATTTCAATTATTCACATTGTTACCATAAAAAATTATTGAATTTGAAACTTACTAATTAAAATTGTTAAAGTATGCCAATATTAAAACATCAATTTACTTTTGATTTCAAAATTAAAACAAATTTTGATACATTCATTAATATCAACATACTCCATAATACTGAATAACTAAACTTACAGTATTTAGTAAGAGAAGAAGAACTGTCACACTTCAACCTACATATGTCAAATTTACCTCTTAAATCTAATAGATTAAATATGAAAAAAACTCATTTCTTCCAACAAGTGAGATGTAGTGCTAACAGTTTCTTCCATCCCCAAGTTTTAGTTTTAAATTCAATGTTTGTCCCGTCATTTAGTGTTTCTGTTTCCTGTTAATGTGTGTTTAATTTGTCCCTAATCATTCTTAAGTTATAATAATTTTATATACTTTTTATATACCCTTTTTACATAGTTGACTTTACAATACTTTAATAATTTTGCCAATAGACTTGATAATTGCAAGTCAAAAATTGCACAACCACACAATCGGTACAGCTACTCTTATTCATTGTCATAAAACTGTCTCCTTCATTACATAAATACTCAATAAATAACACACATTCCAAAAATATATCTCTGTTATAAGTGTAAATAATTTAATTAATACAATAGTAAAGAACATCACTTTCATCTGACAAACAACAACAATATACCTATCTCTAATTCATTGGATCAAATCTGTTCTCCTCAAGAACTTCCCGTTTATTGTCAAAACAACTGCAATAGCTCATTAAAGTTCTCCAATCAACAATACATGATTTTTGCAACCATGACCTACCATCCATCAATTAATAGAGTACCGGCATGTAAGTAATGTTTGTTTTGTTTTGTTTTATTTATTTGCTCATTTATTAATTTATTACAACAAAAGATTGCTACTTTATACCAATTGTGGGCCTTACCTTGTCTGTTACTACCTTTTATATATTCAAATTATTCATTTTGAAAACCACAGACATGTAATATTGGCATAATTACTATAATTTGTATGAACTAATTTATTTATTTGTTTATTTTATCTTTATGAGACACCACCCTAATTGGGTTTATTTTATTGCAGCATTAGTTTAACTTTGGATCTCGACCTGAAGATGCTTTGCAAATTATAGAAAGCGAAACCGGTCGTCAGATTGTTAAATTAAATTGATTGTGAGTAAGTCTTATTATTATTTCTTTACCTATTTGATATGGACTCACACAAGCAACACATTCATGATATATATAATAATATATAATAATAGCAGGCAAACGCAGTCCAGGACGAAGAAGAACCTCATGGTTGAAGAACTTGCGAGATTGGTATGGTGTAGATACAAGCATGCTATTTAGGGTGGCAGTGAATAAAATTAAAATGGCTATGATGGTAACCAACGTTCTGAAAGGACATGGTACATGAAGAAGAAGAAGAAGCAAAAAATGCGAGGATAACATTGGAGACTCGCATTTTGGATTTCGGAATTCTCTTGGGACAAGAGAAGCACTTTTTAGTCTGCAGGTACTCATCCAGCGCTGCAGAGATATGAACAAAGACGTGTACATATGCTTTATAAACTACGCAAAAGCATTCGATAACGTAAAGCACGAAAAGATAATTGAAGTTCTCCATAAGATCGGAGTCGACTACAGAGACATTCGAACAATAGCGAGTCTCTATTAGGGTCAAACAGCTAAAGTGAAAGTAGGATCTACATTGACCAATAAAATTGAGATCAAGAAAGGGGTACGACAGGGCTGTATCTTGTCTCCTATTATCTTTAATGTATACTCAGAAGAAGTATTTAAGACAGCGCTGGAGGAAAGCACAGAAGGCATAAAGATAAATGGAGAAATAATTAATAACATAAGGTATGCTGATGACACTGTGATTCTAGCAAGTAGCATGGAGGAACTGAGTTGCCTAATGAGTAAGATACAAAAAACAAGTGCACAATGCGGACTCAGACTAAATATCACAAAAACCAAATGATGTTAGTAAGCAAAACCCAACAACCACCACAGCAACTGATATTAGAAAATGAAAAATTGAAGTTAACTCAAATTGGGATCAAGCGAAGGAAATACGTATAAGAGTAGAAAAGGCAAGAGCATCGTTCACTAGCATGAAGCAAATTTTCACCTCTAAAAGCCTCACCCTACCTCTCAAAGTTCGACTTCTGAAATGTTATGTATTCCCGGTTTTGTTATATGAAATGGAGGCGTGGACAATGACCGCAACATTGATGAAAAAAGTAGTTGCTCTCGAAATGTGGGCTTACCGACGTATATTACGTATATCCTGGACTGAGCACGTGACCAAAGAAGAGGTACTACGCCGGATAGGTAAAGAGAGAGAGGTAGGAATAAGTATAAAGAAAAGAAAGTTGGAATACTTGCGTCACGTTATGAGACATAATAAATATAGAGTACTTCAGCTGATCGTTCAAGGGAAAATAGACAGCAGGAGGGGTCCAGGGAGGAGAAGACATTCGTGGCTCCAAAACTTGCGGCAATGGTTCGGATTGTCATCTGCTGAACTATTCAGATCTGCCGTAAACAAAGTCAGAATACCCATGTTGATTGCCAACGTTCGGAACGGACAAGCCACATGAAGAAGATCCGTGCAAGATCTAAGATCAAAGATTCAAACGTCAATAAACTAATTTTAACCTTCAATTGTGCCATATTTTCATTAAAATATTAATTAGATCTTACCTCTGCCTTTGGCTCGATTGGTGTTTCTCTTCTTCTTTTTTCTTTTTAATGACTGCTCGGATGGATGTAATTGTAAGCACTATTACATCCCTCCCTACTTCCCGTCATCTTCCCGATCATCTCTCTTACAGCCACAGGGTTCATTACTATTTCTTTATACATTCTTTTTTCTCTCCACTGTACATCTATTACACTCCAGTATTGTATGAGTAACAATGTCGGAATAGTCGCAGTATAGACATTTATCTGTATCTGTCTTTCTGAACTTATAAAGATACGACCTAAAACAGACAATCTACCTAGTCCCTTAGGCTCGGGATCAGCATCTTGGTCCACTGGGCAACGTCTTACTTTTTATTCCACTCTTCTTGCCACATTTCCATTGATCTTTCCCTTTCTTCTTTTTTTATCTCTCTCTTCAATCCTGACCCCCCAGGGGGAGAGTACTGGTCGACGTGATGTCGTGTATTGTCCGTCTCCAGAGATCTCTGTCTCTGGTCATTTCTTTGAATTCATGCATAGGTCTTTGGCATATTTCTGTAATTTGATCTATCCATCTTGTTGGGGATCTTCCTCGTGATCTTCGGCCTTCTACTTTTCCTTGTATTATGAGTCTTTCCATGTTTTCTGTGTTTGCTCTCATAACATGCCCAAAATATTTTAATTGTTGGAGATGGACTTTACTAGAGAGTCGTTGGCTAACTTTTAGCTCTCTTAAAATTGAATTATTTGTTCTACGGTCGGTCCAAGGAATTCGTAATATTCGTCTCCAACAGAACATTTCAGTGGCGTCTATCTTTCTTCTCTTCGATTGTCTCAGAGTCCAAGATTCACATCCGTAGGTCAGTATTGGGAATATTAAGCAGTTGATCAACCTCATCTTTATCGCTCTTGAAATTTGACAGTCCTTCCATATTTTGGTCATATTTGCTGTGGCAACTTTTGCTAGATCACATCTACGTTTAATTCTCTTCTTGTAATGACCCTGTGTTTGTGATTAATGATCCCAGATATAAGTATGAGCTCACAACCTCGAACCGGTCAATTGTGGTTATGTGTGGATGATTGTTGTGTAGTCTATCCACTATCATGATCTTTGTCTTTGATATGTTTAATTGCAGAGCAAATATTTGACTTTCGTTTTCGATCAGTCGTATAAGTTCCATCAGCTCTGCTTGACTATTTGCAAGAAGGGCTGTGTCATCTGCGCAACGTAGGTTGTTTATTTTATGACCATTTATTGAGATGCCCTTTTCCCATCCTTCAAGTGCTCTTCGCATAATATACTCCCCATATATGTTGAATAATTGTGAAGATAGTATAACATCCTTGTCTGACACCCCGTTCTGGATGAAACTCGTTCGAAAGTGTGTCAAATACTTCTTTTTTTATAGCTGTTGTCAAATGCTCTCTTCTCTCATAGAGATGTCTCTTTTCTACTGCTAACACATGCAGAGGAACACAACCCGTGATAGTCCACAAGGCCGAATCAGATAAAGTCCTATAGGCGCATGCAAGCCTAATATTAGGTACCTATCTAAAACTACTGTTGAGAATGTAATACATTTATATTGTATACACAGATATATTGGTGTAAGAGTAAGCGGAACGCACCCATAGTGTCATGGGTTGACATGACAGACAATAATAGTAATGTCAATGAGCATCATGTAGTTGTAGGTGGTAGTAAGAAGTATGGTGGCTTAAGTTAGGTTAGTTAATTAGTATGTATGTTATAGGAAATAAAGCCTTTTATAATAGTAGTAAAGTACGACTATTTATTTTCCAAATCCACACCTTAACATGGTAGCAGAGGTCCGTGGTTGGAAAGTCGTACCTTTTACAACAGAAAAAGTTTGGTGCAGTTTGAAAAAAAAGTGTGACACATGATGGCAGGTAGTAGTGATTTTAGAATACCTATATTCGATGGGGAGAATTATAAAATGTGGAAGAAACGTCTTATGCTATTTTTGAAAATGAAGAAGTGTGATGTTGTGGTAACCAGACCGAAAAATGAAAATGATGATACAAATTGGGATGACGATGATGTAAAAGCAATGAATTATATATGCGGTGCAATATCGGATCGACAGATGGAGTACATCGACGAAAAAACTACGGCGTATGAGATGATAAAGAAATTTGATAATTTATATTTGAAAGAATCAACGGCATTGCAGATAGTATGTAGAAATAACTTGGAAAGATTAAAATTGAACAACTATGGAGACTGTGCAACATTTTTTAGTGACTTCGAAAAAGCTATAAACGAGTTAAAAAGCGCGGGTGCTAGTGTGTCTGAAAAGGAAAAATTGAACTATATGTTAAACACGTTGCCAGAGTCGTACAGTTATATTGGTGATTTAATAGATACATTAAAAGAAGATGATCAAACTGCAGACTACGTAAAAACTAAGGTTATGATGTCCGAATTAAAAAATCAAAACAATGATTTTGGAAGAAAATCCAGTACATTTGTGGTAAATAAAGGTCGACAGGATCGATCATGCTTCCAGTGTGGCGAAGTTGGTCATTTCAAGCGAGATTGCAAAAATGGCGCCAATCAAGCGTCGGGTAATGGCGGACAAACGACAAGCAGTAGAGGCTGGTGGAGAGAAACGCGAGGTCGACAAGAAGCCGGAAGAGGAAGCTACGTCAGAGGACGTGGCCACTCACGTGGACAGCGCGGAACGCATGGAACAAGTGCACAGCGGTTCAACCGACAAGGACAGAAGAACGAAGAGCGAAACAGTGCTTCTTGGCTTACAACAGTAGCTCTTGGTAAGGATATGTCAGTTATTGCACAAAATACTGAAATAGGTAATGTAAATAATTGTATTGAAATAAAATGGCTTTTAGATAGTGGTTGTACAGACCACATTATTAATGATGAAAAATTATTTGATAAATGTAAATTACTTAAAGATCCCATTAATGTTTATTTAGGAGATAATAGGGTTGTAAAAGCTACTAAAATTGGAAATGTTTTAAGTTACTTTGATGCTTTTGGTAAAAAGAGTTTAGTAGATATGCAAAATGTTTTCTATGTTAAAGATATGAAATCAAATTTGATAAGTTATAGCAAAATAACAGAAAATAATAAGATTATTTCTCTAGGTAATATTTCAAAAGTTTTTGATAAACTTGGTAATATAACAGCAGTTGCTTTAAAAAATAATGGCTTATATATTATGAAAAGTAAATTAAAATCAGTTGAATTGCATGTAAATGTTGCAAATAAAGATATGAATAATATGAATCAAAAGGAAAAATGGCATCGTTTATTAGGTCATGTAAATTTTAAATATTTGAATATTTTATCTAAAGATCAGCTGTTGAATGGAATTCCTAATGAGTTTGAATCTGAATTTATGAAATGTAAGATTTGTATTGAAAGTAAAATGCATAATATTCCGTTTGTAAACAGTAGAAAAAAAGCTAAAGATATTTTAGAGATTGTACATACTGATGTTTGTGGGCCTTTTCGAACTACTGGGTTTAAAGGTGAAAATTATTTTGTTTCTTTCATTGATGATTATAGTAAGATTTCTAAAGTATATGCTATAAAATCAAAAGCAGAAGTATGTGATTGTTTGAATGAATATACGAATGAAAGTGAAAATTTGACTGGAAAGAAAATAAAGATTTTAAGATGTGATAATGGGAAAGAATATTTGAACAGTAAAGTCTACAGATTTGCAAAAGAAAGGGGTATAGTAATTGATAATTGTCCTACATATGTACATGAATTGAATGGGACTGCAGAACGGTTTAATCGAACTATAATGGATATGTCAAGATGTTTGTTGGCTGAAGCAGATATTCATAAAAAATATTGGCCTGAAATAGTTTGTGCTGCGGTTTATTTGAAAAATCGTACTTTATCTGATACAATTGAAAAGAAAACTCCATATGAAATATTTTTTGGACAGAAACCTGATGTTTCTAATTTGCGTTTGTATGGAAGTAAAGTTTTTGTACGAAGACCAGAACAGAAGAGAATCTCTAAATGGGATAAGAAAGCTGATATGGGAATTTTAATTGGTTATAGTAATGTTGGTTATCGTGTATTATTAAATGGCAGAGTCATTGTTGCTAGACACGTGGATATTGTTGAAGAAAACGTTAAGTGTATAGGTTTAGACTTTAACGAATCAGATAATGATAATAATGAAGAGTGTTACCCTGATAAAATTGATGAAAGCTCTGAAAATGACTCAATAGATGAAACTTTTGAAAGTACAAATGAAAGTATGGATGATAGTGTGAATAAAAATGAACCTGAGTTACCTAGATCTCACAGAGCCAAAAATCCTCCAAAGAAATTTGATGACTACTATGTATATAATAGTAGTATTTTTGTAAATATGTGTAGAACTGATATACCACATACATTTGAGGAGGCGATAAATTCTAATGAAAGTAAGTATTGGAAAACAGCTATGGACAAAGAAATTGATAGTTTAAATAAAAGTAAAACTTGGAAATTGGTTAAAAATGATACAAACAAAAATATTCTGGATGTTAAATGGGTTTATACTAAAAAGTCTGATAATACTTATAAAGCTAGATTGGTTGTACGAGGTTTTCAACAAACTGATGAAATTGATGATATTTATTCACCTGTGGCTAAAATGCAAACATTAAAGATTTTATTGTCATATTGTTGTCAAATGGGCCTAGTAATTGAACAAATGGATGTTGAAACAGCCTTTTTAAATGGTAAAGTAATTTCTGAAGTTTATATTAAACAACCTAAGGGTTATGAAGATGGAACAAGTAAAGTTTGTAAATTAGTTAAAGCTTTATATGGTTTAAAAGAAAGTCCAAGGGCATGGTATGAGTGCCTAGATACATTTTTGATAAATTTAGGTTTTGAAAGAAGTAATATTGATCCTTGTTTGTACGTTTATAAAATTGGAAATGATATTATTTACTTATTAATTTATGTCGATGATTTATTGATTTGTGGTAGAAATTTAAATGAAATTAAAAGGATTAAAATTTTATTATCAGAAAAATTTAAAATGAAAGATATTGGTGAAATTAAAGAATATCTTGGTATTACTGTTGATTATGATTCTAGTAAACATGAAATGAGATTGGATCAAAATAAATATATTGAATTATTAAGGAAAAAATATAATTTAGAAAAAGGTAAACTGTATAATACACCTATGGAAGTAAATTTAAAAATTGATAAATCTGATCATTGTGAAAGAAATATTAAATATAAAAATTTAATTGGTGCACTATTATACATAAGTTCGGCAACAAGGCCTGATATAAGTTTCAGCGTAAATTATCTGAGTAGATTTCAAAATTGCTATAATGAAACGCACTTTAAATATGCTGTACGAATTTTGAAATATTTATGCTTAACTAAAGATTTAAAATTGTTTTATAACAGAAATGAAAAAGTAAGTATTATTGATTGTTATGTGGATGCCGATTGGGCAGGTGATCATTTAGATAGAAAAGTCTACAACTGGTTTTGTAATAAGATTGTTTGGTAATGTAATTTATTGGAAATCTAGAAAACAAAAAAGCGTTACAAAAGCTTCAACTTTTGCAGAGTATGTAGCATTGTCAGAAGCAGTAAGTGAATTGATATTTGTAAAAGAATTGTTGAAAATATTTGATATTGAAATAATAAAGCCAATTGATGTTTATGAAGATAACACTGGTACAATTAGTATAGCTAATTATGGCAATTTTACAAAAAATTCTAAGCATGTTGAAATTCATTATCATTATGTAAATGATTATGTTAAAGCAAATGTTATAAATGTGGTTAAAGTAGATTCTGATGATAATATTGCAGATATTTTTACGAAGTCCTTGGGCCAAGATAAATTTGAAAAATTTCGAAGTATGTTAAATTTGAATTAATGTAAATACAATGTAAATGTAAGGAGGCGTGTTGAGAATGTAATACATTTATATTGTATACACAGATATATTGGTGTAAGAGTAAGCGGAACGCACCCATAGTGTCATGGGTTGACATGACAGACAATAATAGTAATGTCAATGAGTATCATGTAGTTGTAGGTGGTAGTAAGAAGTATGGTGGCTTAAGTTAGGTTAGTTAATTAGTATGTATGTTATAGGAAATAAAGCCTTTTATAATAGTAGTAAAGTACGACTATTTATTTTCCAAATCCACACCTTAACAACTACATAATATAACGAAAATATTATTAATTATTGCGTATTTATACAATAATTATTGTGTTCTACATATTTAAAGTGGTAAATTAAATTATTCAATTAGCGTTTTGGATTTTTTGTACTGTGCGTGAAGGACAAGTTACATTCTCCTACTATTCTTTATATATTTTTTATTTTAGATGCCCCCCAAAACCCCCCTGAGTACGCCACAGTGATATACATATCGGATATTTCAAAGATAAACACAAAAAATTTTTTTCACGCCTTCGAAATTTGAAAAAGAACAGAAAACTATTCATTAACTTAGTTTCAAAGACAAATGACTGTAATTTAATAAAAATGAAAATCACAAGAGTAGAAAAGCTATCAAAATTAAATTCTAATATAAATTCTTTATTTTAAATTTTAAAGAAATTTGTCTATACCTCAACGCATTAATGAACAAAAATGTTACATTTAATGTGACAAAAGAAAATTGTCCTTGATACACTAAAAAAGCTCTAATGAATACGCTCTCAAGTTTAGCTATATGTATTCAAAAAACATATGAAGCAGACAGAACTACGAATAGAGTATGAATCAGGAAGTTTCTCAAAGAGTGACCTGAACTAAGTAATAATTATTTTGAAGCAGTTAATATCCATCCATTAGGGCATTGAGTTCTTTATACATCACGACACAAAACGACAACTTTTTAGTAAAATGTCAAAAACTGACTAGAATGTCATTCGATTTAGAAGATTACAATTTTGATATCACATTAAGAGTAGACATAACATAGGTAGATATTAGATCTACCAATACTATTGTTATCCTCCTCTAGATATTTCCATATATTTCTGTTCTGTGCCTCTGCTATCCAATTGTTCACATTTCTTTTGAAGTCGCATTGGAATCTTCCCCGGCTTCACTTGTATGCCCTTGGTCTTTACTCAAGTAATTTTTTTATCCACCTGTCGTCTCTCATTCTTGACCATCTCCATTTTTGCCTTATAATAATATATTCGATAATGTTTTCGTCTCTGGTCCGCTCTGGTGCCACACAACTTTCTTGTTTGTTAGTCTATTTCTCAAGCTTAGCGTTTGGCCTATTCCACTGCGACCTCTTCAGATCTATTGTGGTCCTCTAGTCCTAGATAACATTCTCAAGCCTGACCCTGTTTAAAAAATATAATAAAAAACGGCTGGAAAAATCACTTTTCCAGCCGTTATTAAAAAGCTTGTGGTATCTTCATCGAATTTTGGTTTTTCAGGAAGAAATATTTGTAATTTCTTTTTGTGAAAAGATATTAGATGCTTCCTTAAATCTGACGTGTTTCTGTTTTTTATTTTCATTTCAACCTTTCTATGTAGGCATAATTTACACAAAGAAATTTGGGATGCATGAATTAATTCGAAAAACTCATCAAATTCGCTTTTATGTCTTTCAGATCTTTAATTCCAAGTCTCACTACTCTGACCAGAACTATTTGAATCTTTGTCCCTCATGTCAAATTGTAAACTTGTCACTCCGGGTACAACAAAGATTAGATGAACAACTATTATTACATTAGAATTAAAGGAAACCTCAATTGGGAATGAAGTTTAGTAATGTCGAAAAAGTAACTACTACTATAATAGTTACTTTATGTCCGTTACTATCCAATACCCTAAGTATCTAATAACAAACCGATAATTATATATCATTATTTCGTTATTCTAAATATTTCGGTATTTTGTTTACACGGTAGACGACATTATCTGTTATTAATTTGTCTCGTTACTTTTGAATACACATTAGCCGCGCATTTTCAGCAAATTTTGTTTAATCGAATGATGTCATCCTACACTCAACAGAATTTTGATTACGTTCCAATATTTTATATAATGAACAATGAATGGTTTCGTTATTTGATCATGCATTTTTTATCGGCATTTGTGGCACCAACATTCGAGTAATCGCAAAACATATTATGTTATCTTTTCGGTACAAGGAATTTAAAAATTTCTTTAATCAATTGCCAATCCGACAACAAAAAAAATTAACAGGTTTAAATAATATACTTTCGTATTTTTACCATTAAAGATAAAGCCTCTAGTTTGGTGTAATTTTATTTATTTAAATAAAATTCTAATATTAGAGTACTAATAAATTTCTCGTCTTTTAATAAGTCAAAATAAAGATTTCTTCAATTTAATATTTTGTATCTGGTGAACACAATGAAAAGACCCTTACAAATATTTGCAACAATCGTCTAACCCACATATTTATAATGAAAACATGGGTTAGACTATTTTTACAAATTTCTGTTTATATTATTTCACGAATGTGGTTAATTTTTATTACATATTTTTGTACGTCTTATAGACTCTAAAAATATACCGGAATTACTATACTCGCTAAAACAACACTCAGTCCTAACTGCAAGACGCAAGAGTCTCGCAGGCTTAGTCTTGTTCTTGCTTAAATCTTGCAAGGTCAGTCTTGGTCTTGGTCTTGCTAAAATTAGACGGTCTTGGTCTTGGTCTTGCAAAAACGCAAGAACAAGACCAAGACTGCAAGACCAAGATCGATTTTGGGCAACACTAACGGACACCCGTTTAAAGAATATTAAAACTACATAATTTTCTTCTTTTTCTACGGTACTACAACCCAAATTGAGCCTGGGCCTCCTTTATTTTTTGCCTCCATCCTTGCTTGCCTGAGGCTGATTTTCTCCATCACGGACTCCTAAAAGGGCTTGTGCGT
Organism: Diabrotica balteata; assembly: GCA_918026665.1. NCBI lineage: Eukaryota > Metazoa > Arthropoda > Insecta > Coleoptera > Chrysomelidae > Diabrotica > Diabrotica balteata. The sequence continues at coordinate 16,232,104 of OU898285.1, read as the reverse complement.
CTCTGTTTACTGTGTCTTCCCAGCGCTTTCTGAATTTCCAACCGGTCTCTTTCCCTGCATTCTAGCATTCAGTGCTCTTTTTGGTAGCCTGTCCTCTCCCATTATTATCACATCTCCGGCCCATTGCAATCTTTGTATTCTGATGAAGTCTGACAGTGGTGCTTTCTTATAAAGTTGATAAAGCTCGTTGTTGTATGGACTTCTGAAGATTCCGTTTTCCCTCACAGGTCCTAGTAATTTCCTCAGTACTTTACTTTCGAATGTGTTGAGTTTGCTTTTGGATGTTTCTTTCATGGCTCATGCTACACTGCCATAGTACGCTATTGGTCGAATTAAGGTTTTATAGATTCTTATCTTAGTGTTTCGGTGGACATTTTTAGACCGAAATATATGGGAGAGGGCAAAATAAGCTCTCTGTGCCTGCTTTATTCTATTTCATATTTCTTCATTTTCTGATACGTCGGCATATATTTCTACTCCCAGGTATATAAACTTTCCAACCGTTTCAATGTCATCTTCATGTATGTTTTGTGGAACTATATTTCTTCTCCTTAGTATCATTATTTTTGTTTTTTCTGTGTTAATAAATAAATAATCATAATATTAATATCATCGGCATAGGCAACCAGTTGAATGGTTCGGTTGTCCAGTAGGTTTCCTCGTCCAGTTTCTTCTTCTTAGGGTGCCTGTCCGTTCCGAACGTTGGCGATCATTCTGGCTATAATGATTTTATTGGTTGCTATACGAAATAGCTGTGTTGAGGTCTTTCTATACCATGCTCTCATGTTAGCAAGCCAGGATATTCTTCTTCGTCCTGGGGTTTTTTTCTTCAATTTTACCCTGCTAAATGCATTGGAGTAGCTCGTATCTGCCTTGATTTCTTATTATATGTCCCAAGTACTCCAGCTTACGGCTCTTCATAATGTTGACCAAATCCGCGGTTGTGTTCATCCTCAGCAGTACTTCGTCATTGGTGACTTTGTCTGTCCATGGTATCTTCAGGATTCTTCTGTATAACCATAATTCAAAAGCCCGAAGTTTTGATATACTTTCCGCCTTCAATGTCCACGTTTCTACTCCATACAGAAGCACTGAGTACACGTAACATTTAAGGAGCCTTATTTTTGTTTTCAGGGTGGAGCCATGGCTTTTGAACACAGAGCTCATAGTCAAGAATACACTTTTGGCCTTTCCGATGCGACATTTACAGCCGGTTTCCGAAAGGATGATCATCTTAAAATTATGTAATCGATGGTTAATCGTTGATCAAACGCATTTTGAGTTTCAGAAACGTCAATCAAACTACATTCAACAACAGTCGATCACCTAATTTAACAAAACAAACGATTAATCGTTAGTTAACAGTTGATCATATGTGTGTTGAGTTTCTGAAACGCCGATTAACTAGTTTCGCATGTCAAACGACTGTCAAAATCGACTGTCACCTAATTTGAAGTTTTTGGATGATTAAAGGGCTGTTAATATTTATAAAGAGTTGTTTTTAGTCATTAAATAGAGTTTTTAGTTATTAAATATAGTTTTTTTTTAGTTATTGTATAGATTAAATAGTTATTAAATAAAGAGTTTTTTAGTTTTTAATTATAATTATTAGTTATTTAATTATAATTTAGATTTTTAAAATTAAATATACTTATAGTGTAATTAACAGATACCCAGAATAAATTGTTACAAAATAGATCTGTAAATAAGGTAAGTCATATTATTCAATAAAAATAAGACTTTTTCTGGAAGAAATAATTATAAATATAATCTATAATAAATTATTTATGTAACTTGTAGAACATGGACATCTCTGATATTTCTGACCTTTCATTGTCGAGCGAGGAGGAAAATGACATCCCCTGGGTTAATCACAGAACCAGGATGAATCCAATGACACACTACAGTTATAGTGAATTCAAACAACGCTACAGAGTATCCAAGGAAGTTGTGACAGAATAGTGGGACTAATAGATGGTATGGAACCAACAACCAAACGAAACAAATCTATTAGTGCCATTGAGCAGATTTTACTGACAATCAGCTTTTATACTACTGGAGGATTCCAAGTGACTGTGGCTGATAATGTGAGAGTGCACAAATCAACAGAATGTCGAATCATCAAGAGAATATCTCTAGCGATAGCTAGGTTAAGGCCAGTTTTTATAAAGATGCCAGCAACAGCAGAGGAGCGCCTGAGTGTTAAATCTGGGTTTTATGCGTTGGCTAATTTTCCAAACGTAATAGGTGCTGTTGATTGTACACACTTCCAGTAGATAATTTACTTTCACTTGACTATTTTGTGCAACTATAAAAATAAAAAAGATTTCATTTTTTTTAGATATACCAGATAGTTTTTTCTTTATAATAAAACTTTCTCAAATTAAAGCGCTGACATTAAATTCCAGCGCTATTTTTTCCCAGGTTTCACTTTTTTTGCGGTGGTCATAGCATTTGTACATTTATTTTCGATGATTTCCTTGTATCTGAAAACAAAGATACAATTAGAAATTTGTTCTATAAGTTAGACAATTTCGTACTTACTTTTCAATTATATGCAACAGTAAACACTTCTCCCTCTCTGTATAATTTTTGCGTGGAGGATTACTCATTTTTAATATTAATTTTTTAAATTATGTTGTTTTTTTAACGGTACAGCTTAAAATTTTTTGATTGTTTATTAAAATTTTGAAGGATGACAGCCGATTGTGACAGTATCGAAACCAAATCGTATGTCACATAATTTCTACGATCATGTAATTTTAAGATAATTAACGTTTCAGAAACTGGTTACTGGTTAACAGTTGATCAAATCTAACAGCTCGATTAGATGATCGGAGATTTGAATAACGTTTCGGAAACCGGCCGTTAATCTCTTGGGTAATGTCTCACGACTTATAGATTATAGTTCCCAAGTAATTGTATTGTGAGACAAGTTCAATTCTCATTTGGTTCACATACAGATTTGCTCCAGTTATGTTTTGCTTGCTGATGATCATTAGCATGGTTTTGCTGGTGTTTATATCCAGTCCATATGTTCTAGTTGTTTCCGTTATTCTGTTCATTAAGTTTTGCAGCCCTTCTATGGTATTGGAAAACACTATTGTATCATCTGCATACCGCAGGTTATTGAGCTTGACTCCATTTATTGAGATGCCTTCATCAATATCTTTTAGGGTTTCTTCAAAAATGTGCTCCGGGTACAGATTGAATATCAGTGGTGAAATTATGCATCCCTGTCCCACTCCCCTTAAGATTTTGACCTCATCTGTATATTCTCCATCTATTCGGAGTATCGCTGATTTATTCCAATACAGATTTGCTATAATTTTTAAGTCTCTTGCATCAATCCCTGTTCTCTTCAGCACTTCCATGTTCATGCCTGACTCTATCAAAAGCCTTCTTGTAGTCAATCAGGCATGCAAAAACATTACAGCTGATATCTCTACATTTCTGAAACAAGATCTGCACGCTAAATAAAGCTTCCCTCGTACCAACGGCGTTCACAAATCCAAACTGATTGGGCGCAATTTGTTCCTCGCATTTCCGGTAAATTCTTTTGTGGATGACCTTTAAAAACAGCTTCAGCAGATGGCTCATTAGGCTTATTGTCCTATAATCTTCACAAACTTTTGCTCCTGGTTTTTTGGGCAATGGTACGAACTCCGAACCGCACGAACCGTACGAACGTCCAGTTTGCATTTGCCTAACCTCATACTCCAGTGCCAGGTTAAACAAAGTTGGGACTAGCCCATCTCCCTGCTTTAGTCACTGCGAAATTTTAAAAAAGTCTGTCCGGTGGTTTTGTATTCATACACATGCCTGAGTTTCATACATTGTGGCTTTAATGAGTCTAATTAGCTTATATGGTATTGCCAATTCAGCCAGTATATTGTAGAGTTTGTCTTTTTTGACTGAGTCGTATGCTTGTTTAGATCTACAAACACGTTGTGAACATCAATGTCATGTTCCCATGATTTATTCAAGATGTGTTTGACTGTAAATATTTAATCCAGTGTCGATCTTTCCCGTCTGATACTCTCCAATAATATTTTCTGCTAGTAGCTGGAGTTGCTGGTTTTCAACCATGAGGTTCTTCTTCGTCCTGGACTGCGTTTACCTGCTATTTTTTCTTGCATGATATTTTGTAGCAACCTATATTTGGGACCTCTTACCATTACAAATCCGAAATACTCTAGCTTTCTCTGCTTGATGCTTTTTATGATTTCAGTAGTCTTGCTGAGACGTATTGTGGATTGTAGTATTGTGGAGTTTCGAATCTTCTCCACCCAAGAAACTTTTAAAATTCTTCTATAGCACCACATTTCAAAAGCCTAAAGCCGATTTTGATCGATTTTATTAGCGAAGTAGGCAGATCCTCTCGGACTTTCTGTTGGCCACTGATTATTTGCCCACTTCATCTTTATATAGATTTGTTTGAGGTTTATGTCCACTTTTTATCTTTTTTTAGGTATTGGTACGCCCCTCTCATTTCGTTGTTTTTGAAATTATCTTCCATTTTTTCTATTTGTCCATTTTCATGGGCTCTTTTTTTATTTCTACATATCTTGTCTGCTTTCCATCTTGCGACTTCAAATGATGTTCGTCTTTCCCGTGTTCTTCTTATTATAAGGTCAGTAGAAGTAATGGGGGACACTTACCTCAATTTCAAATATATTAAGATCTTTTGGGAACAATTAGCGTGATTACATTTTTCGTATATTTTTATGTGATCGAGGAGAGATAATCCAAGAAATTATGATTTTCAACATATATTTGTGTAAAGCAAGTACTGAAAGGTAGAGTAAAAATCTGGCAACATTGTAAATATCAAATATGAAATCTCCGTATCCCAAAATAGGTGTACCTCAAATTTTGTACAATTATAATGAGCATTTCACGAGATAATTAGCCGTTTCCAGACTTTTAGGCCACTCTCTATGTAGCAGTACGTACTTCCCAGTTAAAACCTATTGTTAAGTTAGAATTATACAAAGAAAGATCAAGAATTGATGATTCACCTGTTGACATATTGGTTCTTCTTTTTCTTTTTCTTCTTCTTCTTCTTCTTTTAGAATATATTTCTATATAATCTATCACCCCAGCTCTTGTAATGTTGATGTCCAGCTGTCATATAACCTCTTCGGGTATAGGAAAGATACTACCTTCCTAGTGGTCTTTTTGAATTGTGTTTATCTGTTTTCGCCCATTTCTAGATACTTTCCGTATCACTCTTGTTAATATTATATCTTCATTTGCGGCGTCGTGCTCGTGTCCCTCTCATTGCATTCTGAACTCCAGTTTCTCTTAAGGTATCCTCATTCATAATTATATCTCTGAGACAAACTCCTTTTATGGTTCTTAATACATTCATTTCTGTAGTTCCCATCAATATTTTTGTAAATCAATATAAGGTTGAATGTTCGAATAAATGAACTTTGATGGTACACAAGGCAAATATCGAACACAGTATTTAATTAAATCTTGCCCAAGTACTTTCGATCACAAGATCATCCTCAGGGGCATTTCGTCAATTGTGGCCTATCCAGCAATAACCGAATGTCATACATGTAAACTGGGACATAACAAATACACTAAAGACAAACAAACACTTTAAAATTTAAATTGGAGAAGCTACATTTTTATATTATAGAAGCCGGAGACAGAATGACATTCTGTCTCCGGCTTCTATAATATAAAAATGTAGCTTCTCCAATTTAAATTTTAAAGTGTTTGTTTGTCTTTAGTGTATTTGTTATGTCCCAGTTTACATGTATGACATTCGGTTATTGCTGGATAGGCCACAATTGACGAAATGCCCCTGAGGATGATCTTGTGATCGAAAGTACTTGGGCAAGATTTAATTAAATACTGTGTTCGATATTTGCCTTGTGTACCATCAAAAATATTTTTGTAAGCGACGTTTTAACTCTTGTTTCCGCTGCATAATATATTAGTACTGTGGGGGAACGTTTGTCCACTGTCAACATAAACTTTAGGGTCCGCAATGATTATCAAATTGCGGAAAACTAATGTGAATCATCCGATAACCTTCAGATGAAGAAAGCAGCTGTATCTCACGATGTGCTGTTCAAACTATATTTGGTGGAAGTGAAAAAGGTGGGGAATTAAATTAAATTATAAAATCAAATTAATTAGCTATAATACAGTGAATAAACAAACACTACATGAGCTATGCAGAAGAAATAAATTTGGCTATTCTAAAACAGGTAATTTAAAACAAACAATTAAGATTAAATAAACAACTTAAACGTTATATTCAGATCAACTCAAAATCTATACGTAACGCCAAGTGCGTCCGTAGGGTGGCCGATTAGCCACTCCCAAACTGAATGAAAATTCAATACTAAACAATTCCTACTAATATGGTGAACTCAAACCAAGACAATATTGAGTACGATCTAAAGAACGTGTCAGTGAAAACATCTAAAAATAAAATAGTAATGTAATAGTACCCTAATAGCACACGTACGTCCAATGGACGTCCATAGTACGTCCCTCACGGACTTTAAGGACGTCCCTCGGACGTCCGCTTTGGTCCTATTTACGTCCGTTTAACGTCCTATATTGGTCCGAATGTCGCTGCGCCGAACGTCCTATGGACGTCCATTTTACGTCCCGAGCGGACGTTAGTTGGACGTACCGGGACGTTAATTGGACCTTAATCGGACGTCCATAATACGTCCGGAGGACTTACTTGACGGACTTTTGTGATGTTCTCGGACGTCTATTTTAGTGCTGAGGATATAAATTAAACGTCAACGCCATTGTATAAAATACTAAAAGTGGTGTCATCCTGTGCATATTAAGAATGTATTTTGAGAAATAAAACGTAAACGTTTAAAGGAACTTACATTTATTGTTAAATTTATTTATTATTAACAAATGGGACAAATCCCCTGTCCAAATTATACAAAAATGCATCATTATAGAAATATAAAATAATTTTTAGTAATAAAACATAAATGTTTAAAGGAACTAACATTTATAATTACATATATTTATTTATTCATAACAAATGGAACAAATTCACTGTCAAAATTATACAAAAATGGAACATTATAGAAATATACACAAAATTACAGATAAAAATAAAACATACATGAATAAATAGGTACACATTTATAAAAAGTTTCATTTAGCATTTTAGTGCTTCAAATAGTACCTAAACCTATTGATACAAAAGTTTCAGACCATATCTATGTGTGAATCATAATTAGTTCTGCAGTAAGGAACATGGAAATATAAATACTGACACAGTGAATGGGAGGAATATTAAAACAAACTAGCTGAAGCAATTCAGGAGATTGGTTATTTTATGAACAAGTTTAAAAATAAAGATTAAAAGGTAACACTTTTGATAAGAGAATCCAGATTCAAGAAATTGATCATACCCGAATAAGAATATGGTCTACACAATTTGCAAGAACAGTAGATGTGACAAGTCAGTATAAATCTAATCGACATAAAAAATGTTTTTTAATGCAATGATAACATAATAAGTGTCAATTAGTAGAAGTTGAACAACTAGACAGTAAGTAAACCATGCTGACCAATATGAAGCTGATTCTTCAGATTTATTGTCAAAAAATCAGTCAGTAAAGCCTCGAAAATTTTAGGAATAGTAGAAAGAATTATAATGGAACGATAATTAGGAATCTAATTAAAAATCCTTTGTAATAGGTATATATTTAAGGCCCAAACGGGCTAAGTTAAAAAGACAAAACGTTTTCGGAAACCATGTTCCATCATCAGTGTCTACTGATGACAGACATCATCACAGACAGACTAGACACTGATGATGGAACATGGTTTCCGAAAACGTTTTGTCTTTTTAACTTAGCCCGTTTGGGCCTTAAATATATACCTATTACAAAGGATTTTTAATTAAATTTTTAATACATCCTTTTAATACATTTTGGTATACAGCCAACTACAGGAACATAGATTCCTTGTGAATTAGGAATCAATAAGTTAATGGCTGAATCAATGGATAAAATCAATAAATAAATTGTGATGAAAAGTGACCCTCAGAGATTTATAAAAAATAAGCCATAGAGGCCTACATAAAAAGAATGCACAATTCCTTAAAAATAAGTTACGATATTCCATCTGGACCAAGACCTTTATTGGTATTAAGACACTGTAAGCATGCTAGAATGTCACAAATTTTAATAGTTAAAGAGTAAATATGGCTGTGACTGATATGGGATCTTTGACTACACTTGTCTACACAGGAGAAAGAAGGATTGTGAATACTGCTAAAAAAATTGGCAAAATAGTTGAAACTGTGGCTCACTAAAAACAGAACCATTCAACTTCCCTTATCCATTCCCATTCTGATTTACCTTACAAGTGTGTGGTCGGCAATTGAAAGCAGACAAGTTAATTGTTGAGTTTTAAAGTTGAAATCATAAGTATGAAAAAGATCAATACTTAATATGGAACTTTGTTTTATTTCAGCAGTAGATACTGTTTTAGGTACCTATTTTTAATAAATAAAACAGTCTCAAAAATTGACTGTTCCTTTCTCTGCACCAACCACACAATTTAATCATTACAAAATTAATCATATTTGCTAATGCAACATGCAAATTAAATTTTATTTGCCTCCTCTTTACATGTCAGATATTTCATTATCAAGTTTCAATTTCCTTCTCCATGGCAACACTGGTCTTGGAGTTTTTTCAGGCAGCATCTGAAAACAAAATTAATGTACTATAATGTAATGTAATAAATTGAACAAATTAATTTCAGATTTAGTTCATTATACTTTGCTTATTGTACATAAATCATCATTCAAAGGCGTATGATTAAACAACTGAATTTCAAGTGCTGCAGTTTTAATGGATCTCACCTGAACTAGAAGAATACCAACAAAACCATTGGTATTTATTTCTAATGACCAAATGAGCAGTAATTACACTTTGATACTTAAAAAACAAAAATAACAGTGTATAAATAAAATATATACAGCCAACAACAAACCTTCATCTCATATAGCTAAGTGTAGTTCTTAAAGCAATCTCATAGCCAGACCTGAACATTTGTGAAATGGTAAAATTTGCCATCTAAATTACATATAAGACACAGTTAATGATATGCTTCATCGGCTGTATATGGTCACTTAAGTGATAGTGTAAGTTTTTAAATGTTCCTTAGATTGATTTATGTTTAACAGTTACAAACCTTTTAAAATCAGAGCTATATGTGTGTCTTCGAAAGTTTTATATTGCTTTTTCCCTAGCCAACTATATTTTCCTTGAATTTTATTGCAGACCAGCTTCTTATGGCTTCTCCTAACAAATTCGTTTATGGTTTCCTCACCAATTTTGGAAAGCTCATTATCCTAAAATATAAATCAACATGTAACAGTAATCTAACTACCCCACAAACTTGATCATCCATGCTTAATTATTTTAGTTTAAACTATCTAATAAAAAAAACAGGCTCTGTTAAAAAATCAAACAAACATTCATTTGCAAATTTTGGTTTCTCATAACCATGGTAAATGTCTATTAAATTTACAATTTTAGGATATATCAACAAATTATACAAACTACGATAAAACTGACTACTAAAACTCTTTTTTAATGAGATTCCATAAAAATTTACACACATTTCTATAACATTGTTTTATTGTGAAGATAAAAATATGTTTGAAATTTGAATCATATGGATCAGAGTAATTGTTCTCTGGGTGAAGCAAGAAGGGTTCTAGCATCTGAACTTAAATGAGAAAGATCGGGAACTTCTTTATAATTTTTTAATAAATCACCTAGTATTAAAGGACAAAGTCCAGTTGAATAAATTATTAGAAAAATTAAAAACATCTCGATAAGGTTCTCCAGAATTCTCTCGTTACAACCATATTTAAACCCTTCTTCAGTTTCATTGAAAAAAAAAGCTTTGTAAAGTATCATTGGAATGGTCGGCCACGTGGTAATTAGGATTATTTTAGGCACTTAACATGTTAATAAAATGTTTAAATCGGAAGTATTGTAACCAGAACTACATATTTGAACTGAAACTCTCGTCAAAATTATCAGTTAGTGATTTCGAAGAGGTTTGAAGAAGACGGAATATGGGGGTTATTAATATTTTCAACAATATTCTCTACGTTTTTCGTAACCTTCCTCTGTTGATGCCGCTTAGAAACAAATCGTTTACTTTTAAACATAAACAATTTTAAGAAAAATTACTTACCTTTTTGTAATAAAATAAAAACCTAATTCGGAAATAACCTAACAAAAATGGTACCAAACTTTTAACCATGCACTATTTTAAAAAAGACCAATGCACTGTACACTGCTTAAATAGAGTTATTTTATTTCTTTTATTAAAGCAATAATAATAATAATATTATGATTAAACTGTACCATTTGTTTAAATTAAATAGGTATGACATGACAATGACAATATTGACAATTAATTTCATCAATCATCACATGTCATATCACATCATTATTTTTCATTATTTTGTGTTTGAAAAGACAAAAGAGACAATTATTCTGTGGAAAAGATTATCAAGATTCATCTTGTCGATAAAAATCATATTTTTACTTATTAGAATTAGCAAACATATATATTATTATCTTAATAACTAGAATAATAAAACAATTGTAACGAATTATCTAGAAATAAAAGATTTTTACACTTTACCTAAAAACAAAAACATGTTTTGGATATATTAAACTATACAATTTTTAATTAATTGTGATTTAACCTTTTCGCTTTTAATTATTTTATTAACGTAAATAATTTTTTATTTTATTGAAATATTTGCTATTTGATCCCATAATTGGTAAATGTCGGATGTCCAGAAAACGTCCGAGTTCGGACGTCCAGGGAACGTCCGAGTATGTACGTCCAGGGAACGTCCGAATACGGACGTCCAGAGAACGTCCATATTTGGTCCACCCAAAGTACGTCCCACTTCGTACGTCCATAGTACGTCCATTTTACGTCCAGGGACGTCCGGACCAAAACTGGACGTATATTGGACGTCCATAGGACGTCGTGTGTTACTAGGGTAATAATAGTAATAAATGCGCCAACTGCTGAGTTTAACGTGTCCAAAATAGAGCTCGTAAACAAAAATGTCAAAGAAAGAGAGAAAATGCACTTACAGTTCCGATGTATGTGTTCCGATTATTACCTATGTGGCCCTGGAATAGAACCTCGATGTATCCTGCCTTGCTTGACAAAGGCCTAGACGTGGAGACGATGATGTTTTGCTAGTTCTTATGTTAATCAGGTAATCCACTTGTTACATGTAAAGAAACGCTCCCACAAAGAGGACACACTATATACTGATACTCAACTTATTTAGTATTAAAATAATTGCTATGTTCCAAAACGACAATGAACACCATTTTTACATCCCAAGATGCCGATTCTACTGCACAAAATTATAGTCTTTATACACTTCAACGAATGTTAGATTTCTACCAACGATTATACTTCTTTGATTTGAACTATACTACTAATATATAACTTGATTACTTTGAATATACGATAACGATTTGAACTTCTATATAAGGGGTACGAATTTCTATATAAAAAAATTGACGCCGAATACAAAACGTCAAGATGACAATGTAATTTTTTTTAATATTTTTGGATGACGGACATTATTTAGCAGCGTGCCAATAACACTTTGATAAGGAAAACAAGGTATGTTGCGTACTTTCGCAACAAGTACATACTACATTTACAAACGCTTTATATATTTGGATTTTGATATATACGGTTATATATTTTTTCCCATATTGTGGCTTGCTAAATTTTCCTATTACTGGCCTGTATTTTTATTTGACTATATCTTGAGATTATGAATTTTTATCGCTTTGAGTACATGAGTGTTTAAATGACCCTTGTTCTTAAAATAGTTTTTTCGTCATAAATCGTTTCCTTTTAAAAAACTATTTAAGTATTAATTATACATAATCCCTCTTAAAATTTTATTGGTTTTTAGTTAAGAGTGTTCGAAAGCGTTACTATTTTCTCATGTGAATAAATATTTCGAAGCAAAGGACACATTCTCTTCCCAAAAATTAATTAGCTAAGGCCTAATTTATAAAAAGGGACTATCGGTTTTTATTTGTCAGTTGCCAGTTAATATTTTAATGTCAGTATGAATTCAGACGTAGATACCTATATTTGTTTTTCTATATTGTGGTAATTCGTTTAATGTTCATTAATAATTCTCTCTCTTCAATCCTGACCCCCCAGGGGGAGTGTAGTGGTCGACGTGATGTCGTGTATTGTCCGTCTCCAGAGATCTCTGTCTCTGGTCATTTCTTTTAATTCATGCATAGGTCTTTGGCATATTCCTGTAATTTGATCTATCCATCTTGTTGGGGATCTTCCTCGTGATCTTCGGCCTTCTACCTTTCCTTGTATTATGAGTCTTTCCATGTTTGCTGTGTTTGCTCTCATAACATGCCCAAAATATTTTAATTGTTGGAGATGAACTTTACTAGAGAGTCGTTGGCTAACTTTTAGCTCTCTTAAAATTGAATTATTTGTTCTACGGTCGGTCCAAGGAATTCGTAACATTCGTCTCTAACAGAACATTTCAGTAGCGTCTATATTTCTTCTCTCCGATTGTCTCAGAGTCCAAGATTCACATCCGTAGGTCAGTATTGGGAATATTAAGCAGTTGATCAACCTCATCTTTATCGCTCTTGAAATTTGACATTATTTCCATATTTTGGTCATTTTTGCTGTGGCAACTTTTGCTAGATCACATCTACGTTTAATATCTTCTTGTAATGATCCTGTGTTTGTGATTAATGATCCCAGATATAAGTATGAGCTCACAACCTCGAACCGGTCAATTGCGGTTATGTGTGGATGATTGTTGTGTAGTCTATCCACTATCATGATCTTTGTCTTTGATATGTTTAATTGCAGACCAAATATTTGACTGTCGTTTTCGATCAGTCGTATAAGTTCCATCAGCTTTGCTTGACTATTTGCAAGAAGGGCTGTGTCATCTGCGAAACGTAGGTTGTTTAGTTTATGATCATTTATTGAGATGCCCTTTTCCCATCCTTCAAGTGCTCTTCGCATAATATACTCTCCATATATGTTGAATAATTGTGGAGATAGTATACATCCTTGTCTGACACCCCGTTCTGGATGAAACTCGTACGAAAGTGTGTCAAGTACTTTAACTGATCCAGTAGTGTGTTCATATAGTTCAGTTATAAGCGTAATTAAATGTTGTGGTACGCCTACTTCTTTTAGTATTCGCCATAAGTGTCTCCACTTGACCCTGTCGAACGCTTTACGATATTCAGCAGGTGTTCTCGAGTGCCTCTACCTTTGGTAAATCCAGTTTGCTCTTGTGGAATTTCTCTTTGAAGGAATGTTTTCAGTCTCTCTGTGATGTCCTCTCGTAGGAGTCACTATCCGGGTAGCTTTTGGACAGTCAGAGACAGAGTTCAAAACAAAAATAAAACTTTATTGTCTTCCTTAAATTAAATTGACAAAAATCTTATGTTCATATTTACAATTTGGTTTAGTCTTCTCAGTACCTGGCCTATTTATTCAAATTAAGTTTGACCTTGTCATATGAAATTAGTCTTATTGGCAAGCGAGTGTGTATTTGAAATTTTACGAGAACGTTGTATCGATTTAATAACAGCGGACGATAGGTACGAAGAAAGGAAAGGAACTCAACACGTTTCTTAAGTGATTCGGGTTAATAGGACACTCCTCGACAGTCTCAACACGACTGCTTCAGAGTACGGGTAATGAAGAGCTCAACACGCTCTTCGGGTAACGGCGGTATGGAACGGAACAACTTGTGAACTCAACACGTCCACAAGCCGGGGTAGGGAAGAAGAGAACCTTCAGTCAACACCTGCCGATTCTGCCTCTATGAGGAAATGTTGCGGTTTATATAGCGGAGCTTGGTAATTAGTTTTGCCCTTTCTACTGTCGATACACTCCTACTTCATAGGTTGGTTCGCGCGCACGCTGGTTTAACGGTGATGGCTTGGACTCATCGTTACATCTCATTGATTATATGTAGCATTATCTTGCTGGCATGGGATATAAGAGAGATAGTTTTTGCTGCCTTTTTTATGTATGGTCGTTATTGTAGATATTGTCCAGTCTTCAGGCCATTGTTTGGAATGCCATATTTGGTTACAGAGTAGATGATTAATTAATTAATAATTATTTAGGATATAATAATAATTAACAGGACGCAGAAATCCGGACCGTAGAAGAATGTTCTGGATGAGAAATTTAAGATAGTGGTTTGGCTGTACATTAACGAATTATTCAAGACAGCAGTTAATAAAATTAGAATCGCCATAATGATATCCAATCTCCGATAGGAGAGGCACTCAAAGAAGAAGCAGAACAATTAATAATGATAGTAAAAATTTCTGTATTGTCTATTTATACGAGCCTCTTCCTCTGGTAATTCACTTGTGCCGTTACTATTCACTCACAAGCCCCTGTAGGCAAGCGGTTTACCCCTATAAGCAGAGCATCTCAACCGACTAAAATTCTTTTTGCATTTCTAATGCACCAAACCTTTTTTATTCGATTCTATATATTTTTCCAAGATGAAATATATATTTTTTTAATTTTTACAAGTGGGCCGGCAATTGTTATTAACAAATAACTTATACATAAAAGCAATTTCACCAAATTGTTTCGGATTTAATTTTTTTAGGTGTATCTCATCAAAATAAACACTTTTTCTTTCTTAATAATTTTTCGAAAAATGCTTCCTTTTCGAGTTATTTGCATTTTTTTGTTGAAAAAATGCCTTAATTAGTGATTTTTGGGATTTTTTTTCTAAGAAACTACTAAATGAAATGCAATTTTACAAATAGCTTTATAATCTTTAAACCGTCGAGTACAAGTTAGAATATTTTGACAAGAATAAATGGTTTCTATCTCGCTAAAAACGTGGATCCAAATATTTCGAATATGCCTTTCGAGAGTATCCCGCTAAGCGTGTACAGCGGTTGAGGTGCTGTAGGCGCTCGAATCTTTTCAACTTTTTTAAAAATGTTGAAAAATATCTGATAATTGATTAAATGAAATTTTAATTTTATTTAATACTACGTAGGTAAGTAAATACTAGGTTGCAATTACTAAATATTCTACATTTCACTACAAATTTCTTAGATAATTCTAAATTAGCGCCAACGATATAGACTTGTTTTAACTTGTTATTGGGCGCGTGTTGCAACAATATCGTGCTGCACTTATACTATTAATTATATATTGCTTAATGTATTTCACTGTAATAAATCATTCAATAATATACTTACTTACTTACTCCGTGGCGTTACAACCCTTCGTGGGTTTTAGCCGACTCGACAACATGCCTCCACTGTTTTCTATCTTGAGCAACCTCCATCCAATTCTCCACGCCCATAGTGCTTAGGTCTCCTGCTATATTATCTCGCCACCGGAGACGAGGGCGTCCGCGTGGTCTCCTTCCAGTTGGGACTTTCTCCCACACCAGTCTTACTGTTCGTTCGTCAGAATGTCTTCTGAGGTATCCTGCCCATTGGAGTCTTCTGGACTTTATTTCTTTTATGATGTTGGCGTCTGGGTAAAGTTCTTCAAGCTCTTTATTAGTTCTTATCCTATATTGTCCTGATGCTTCATCAAGCACCGGACTAAAGATCTTCCTTAGGATTTTTCTTTCCCAAACACGTAGTCTCTCTTCATTTGCCTTTGTTATCGTCCACGTTTCGCTTCCATACATCACAACGGGTCGTATGATTGTTTTATAGACCTGTATCTTCGTACGTCGTGTTAGTTGTTTTGATTTTATAAGGTTTTGGAGGGCAAAAATACATCTGTTGCCGGCCTGAATCCTGTTGTTTATTTCTTGTGATCCGTTATTGTTGTTCCAAGATACCTGAATTCTCTCGCTCAAAGTTAAAGTCATCGATGGTAATGTTCTGACCGATTCTGTCTCTGCTTTGGTTATTGCGGCCCATATACATATATTTCGTCTTGTTTTCGTTGATTTGGAGCAACATCTTCTCTGCTTCCTTCTCAAACCTTACGAAAGTCTCCTTTATCCTTAATCGCTTGTTTCCTATTAGATCTATATCGTCTGCAAATGCCAGTAGTAAGTTTGGTCCTTCTCGATGAAATACTGTATTCGGTTTTTCGATTCTTGCACTTCTGATTATGTGCTCCAGAGCTAAGTTGAAGAGTTGTGGTGAAAGTGCATCTCCCTGTTTTAGTCCATTGTTTATTTCAAATGTCTCCGAGTATTGTTGTCCAACTCTCACCTTACATCGTGACCGTTCCATACACATCTGTATCAACCGGACTAGTTTTTTTGGAAAGCCAAGTTCCTGCATCGCTGTCCACAGTCTGTCCCTACATACTCTATCAAATGCTTGTTTAAAATCTATGAACATCTGATGAAGCTCACGATCAAACTCCCAGCATTTTTCCATTATCTATTTTATTGTGAATATCTGGTCAATTGTAGAGCGGTCCGGTCTAAATCCGCATTGATAATCTCCAACGATTTCTTCTGTGTATGTTTTGGTTCTTTCTAGTAGGATGTTTGAAAGGATTTTGTAGGTGGTGTTTAGGAGTGTTATTCCCCTGTAGTTAATACATTGCTTTTTGTTTCCTTTTTTTGTGTATTGGTACAATAACCCCTTCTTTCCATTCATCTGGATCTGGATTCTGGATCTGGATTCATTTCCATTCAATAATATAGTCACCACATATATTAAAAGAAAAATTACATTATTATAGCATTGTAAAAAATTAATTTTAATTGTTTTAATTATAATATGTCTAAATAAAAATAATTAGAAATATCTTTTTTTTTAATAAATTGTACGTAATATTTGTATTGAATTAATTTTTTAAATTTAAACAAATATTTCTACGCGCCGCACGGCTGTATCGCCGCAACCGCTTTGCACAATTAGCGGTAGACTGCTCGAAAGGCATATTCGAAATATTTGGATCCACGTTTTTAGCAAGATAGAAAAAAATTATCCTTGTCAAAATATTCTAACTTGTACTTGACGGTTTAAAGATTAAAAAACTATTTGTAGAATTGCAATTCATTTAGTAGTTTAAAAAAAAATCAAAAAAATCGCTAATTAAGGCATTTTTTCAACAAAAAATGCAAATAACTCGAAAAGGAAGCATTTTTCGAAAAATTATTAACAGAGAAAAGTGTTTATTTTGATGAGATACACCTAAAAAAATTAATTTCGAAACAATTCGGTGAAATTGCTTTTATGTATAAGTTATTTGTTAATAACAATTGCCGGCCCACTTGTAAAAATTAAAAAAAAAATACATTTCATCTTAGAAAAATATATAGAATCGAATAAAAAAGGTTTGATGCATTAGAAATGTAAAAAGAATTTTAGTCGGTATATTCTGTTTCTAAGCGTCTTTTGAGGGGTAAACCGCTCGCCTACTGTATCACGTGGATGCCAACTACCCTTAATATTTTTGCGGAAGAGGTAAAGATATCATATTTCAACATCTATTACCATCTGTTTATCTCCAGGCCTTCGACCCTATCATCATAGGTCAACAAACCAGTGAGAGTGAATATTTTATAATGATAATGTTTTTTGCTAGGGACAATAATTTTATCATTTTTCGTTGATAGTTTATTTTTAGTTTTTTTGGTGTATGTTACTACTATAATTTTGTGATGGTAATTTAGTAAATAAAACGGAACAATGGCCATAATTCTCGTTTAGGTTGTAGTCAAAGATTCATTTGAATTTTAATTTTTTTGTGAGATATTTTTGATATAAGTCTTGATTAAAGTATTTCCCTATTGACTATTATTTGAAGTATATAAATGACTACAATTTGTTTAAAACTTTAAGATTTTTATTGTTCTGAAGCTATTTTCTTGTGGCATTGTAAATTAATTACTATTAAACTGGGAATAAGCCACAATTAAAGATAAAAATACGTTTATGGTAAAAAAAGAAAAATCAAAGAAGCGGCTCTAATTATGTTAAATGAGGCCAATTGTGTCGCAAATTCTTCGGCAGAATGTAGTAGGATCTGGTTACCAATATTGAAAGAGGAAGTTATTAATAAGAAAATACCAGTATTAGTAAGTCAGTAACATATAGAGCATACATCATTTATGTTTTTTAAATAACGTAACATATAAAATCAGAATTTTGATGTTTGTTGAAGGTAAACTAAATTCACGAACAAATACTTACAATGTCGGGATAGTATTATGAGGTTTTTTCCTGGTTTTCCCTCATAATTTACTATGGAATCACTAACAGGAGAATTTTACTGTCATCATGTCATGTGTTTGTCTTTTTAAAGACGAATTACATGCTATGATTTTTTTCTGACGGATATTCTCAAGTTAAAGTTGATTTCATGTAATCGAATGAACTATCTTATAAGTAAAGTCGTCCCAGGAGCGCAACTCAACAATATTGGCAATATCATTTTAAAGTCGTCTACTTTAAAATGTATAATGTATGTCTGAATTGTCAATATAAATGAGTCAGATAAAATTAAATTATTAGAAGAATTTTTCACTATGTAACAAAAAAACAAAATTTGTTTAATTTACTGTTTGTATTTTGAGAACGATTTCCGAAGTGGAAATTGAAACGTCAATAAACGTATTTTTATCTTTAATTGTGGCTTATTCCCAGTTTAATAGTAATTAATTTAAGATTTTTAATGACAGTATGCCATGTTTTTTATTAATGTTTTTATTAATACAATATTTTTTGAGCATTATTAAACAATTTTTATTGTTTATTTTTTTACAGTCATATTTCTGTACCCCGGAGGTAAAGGATACTATGTCACAATTGCTAATTGTTCAGGAGGGCAAATTTTCTTCAATTTTAAGTTATAAAAATTTGGTTCTTCAAAGCTATAAAAAAAATATAATATTTCTATATTATAATAGAAATTTCTTAATGAAACCCCTACAAGTTGTTAATAGTACTTTTAGGCAAATGGAAACAGTGATTTTGGAACTTTAATTATGATAGTGATCTTAAAAAATTCATATTTTGTGGACATAGTATTATATACCTCTAGGCTTGATACGTGTTCGATGGACATAATATAAGAGTATTATTGTTGAAAATTATTATTATTCACTATTTAATTTGAAATATTGTTTCTTTATGTTGATTTTATGGCAGGTATAATAATACAACAAGCGTGTGATATGACAATGATTTATTAAAAAACAAATCATTTCAAAATTTTAATGATACACTACATACACAGTACAGGATACTTTTTTTTAATGAATTAATGTGACAGAACGAAATAATAATTATGATGAAAGCATTATTTTTAAGCAAATCAAGAATCACTGTCACTATCGATATCTGGGTAGCCTCTATTATAGGGTAGATCCCTATAAAATCCATGAAAATAACTGGGAATAAAAGGTAAGAGAGAAAATAAGTCATTGTATTTTTGTTCGGATATTGGAACAACCTTCTTTTGTGGAAGGCTGATGGAAATGTAGGCCCACATCCATTAAATCTTGAACTACTTCTTGTATTCCTTTTCAGGTCAACTGCTTGGAACTCCCCATCAAATGTTGTTATTAGGAAAATCATTCCAAGATTTTCCTGCCTCAACTGTATGTGTACACAATTTGACATAAGAAATTTTTCATTCTCAATGGTTTTTTTTCCTATGTATAAATGATGTGTTTTGACACTTGTACAGTGCATCAAATTGTTTAAAATCTTCTTGTTCCATGTTGTATACATGGTATTTGTTAGAACTCTGACGTACCATTTGCTGCCAGTCCCAGGGAGTGATGATTGTCAGCTTGTTCAAGTCCCGGTTTTTTTTTCTATTAAGGCATGAATAGAATCAGCCTTCATATGTGTGTGCCCTTTAAGGATGTACTTTATGTTGACACAATGTTGACGATATTTTTTCATAATCCAGAAAAAGCACAACACAATGAAAACATTTTTATTTTGCCCAAAGCAATTATCGGACCAAAGTGTAATTTCGTTAACATCAGAAGTAGATATAACACTGTTAACCCATTTTAAAAAAGCAGATGAAATTTCCTCTCCACCTCGGCCAGCTTTGGACTCATCCCACATGATGCAATGTGCACTTTTATCTGACAAATCGTAGAGTGTATAATTTAGCGTCCAAAGATATGATATCATGTCCACATGATATTAAAAACTCCCGAACGTTTCTTGGGGTAAACAATACTATGTCCACATGGTATCATATCCCTCTGAGGAAAATGGACATGTTATCATATTTTATTACCTTATCTTCCTTATTTTTGGGAATAGAACATAGTATCATATACCACTGTATAGAGCAAAATTCTACATTTTGGACATGGTATTAAGTCAATTTCATGAAAAATGGACATAGTTATCCTTTACCTCCGGGGCACAGATTTGTTTTTTTTTTTTATTTAAACATACAAAACCCACATCAACCACCAAGGGTTAGTACAGTTTGTTAAATTAAAGTTTATTATAAATGTTTATGTCTTTTAGAAACTGCAATAAATCCGAGATATTTGTCGTAAGCGCACTTCTCAGGTTTCCACTAATTCCTCGGCATGTTCTCTGAGGTTGGAACTGCGGACAGCCGACTATCAGATGCTTCACCGTGAGTTGAGTAGAGCAGTAGGTACAAATTGGAGCGGGTTCTTTATTTAGAAGGTGTTGGTGTGTTAGTATTGTGTGGCTGATTCGAAGACGATTTATGATTACTTGATCTCTTCTTTTTCCTTGTTGTGGTAGGCTAGAGTCTACTCGAGGCTCTATTGTTTTCAACTTAGAGTCTGTTGCATCCCAGGTTGCTTGCCATAAATTTATTATATGATTCATGGACTGTCGTTTATGGTCGGTGTGGGGATATTTAGTAATTTCTGGAACATTTTCATTTTTGATGGATTTTAATGCTAATTGATCAACTTCCTCGTTGTCTTTAATGCCAATGTGTGAAGGTATCCAGATAAATGTAACCTTTTTATTTATATGGTGTAGTGCATTAAGTTCATTTCTTATGTTTTGTGCAATAGGATGGCTAGGGTAAAGTTGATTAATTCCATGAATTGCGCTGAGTGAATCTGTGATGATTAAAATATTTTGTTTTTGTGAATGTCATTTGATATCTCATAATTTTCCATCTCGTCTTCCAAGTCTTTTTGAAAAAGTTCCCAGTTTGCTGATTTTATTTTCCATCTTTGATATACATTCGGATTAAGAGGTTGGTTTGTCTCGATTGAAATAAGTAAAGGGAAGTGGTCACTGTCGTGCAGAGTTTTTGCTGTGTTCCATTGAAACATGTGTGCTAGTGATGGGCTACACAGAGTCAGGTCAATTGCAGAAAATGATCCGTTATATGAATTGAATCTTGTTGGCTTTCCAGTGTTTAATAAGATTAAATTTGATTTATTTATCAGACTGTGTAGAAAGTTGCCACATTTATCGATTTTTTGGCTACCCCACGCTGGGTGATGGCAGTTAAAATCGCCTAGAATTACTTTGGGATGGGGTAATTTTTCTATGAGTGCTGTTAGTTCATTTATGTCGTCTTGGTTAGGATGCGGTAAGTATATATTACAAACATTGATATTTTTACTGTAGGTAATTGACACAGCCACAGCTTCCAGGTTTGTAATAAGTGGAATGATTTTTGCTTCAGTGTCATTTCGAATGAAAGTAGCTACTCCACCACTAGCATGCATTCCATTTCTGTTTTTCAGAAATGGCACATAATTTCTAAGTGTTACAGAATTGTTTTTAAAGTGAGATTCTTCCAGACAAATTACAATGGGGGAGAAATCGTTTATAAGAAGTTTTAATTGCTCAAGGTGGGTGTAGAATCCGTTTAGGTTCCATTGAATTAAAAATGTATCAGACATTATTTATCCTGACTAATTGTGTCGTTATCAGATTCTTCTGTAGATGAATAATAATTTGAGGATAATTTTTTCTTAATAGTTGTAATTGTTCTTTTTAAAGAGGGATTTTGAATATTTGCGTGGATAAAAGTGAGAATGTCAATAATTTCGGATATTTCATTGGTGTATTCTTTTGCTATAAGTTCAGGGTTTTTAGAGTTAGTGGCATTTTCTAAAAATAGGCATATTTCTGAATAACCTATAGGAAAGGGCGGATTTTTTTGTTCTATTAAGTTTTTAATAGGATCGAGGACAGCAAATGTATTTTCAGTCGACTTGGCCCTTTTTTTTTGGTTTAGATGTTTTGGGAACAGAGAAGACGTCTTGTGATGTGGGAATATCAGAAACATCTGGAGAATTTGATAATTGTCTTTTGGCCTTATCTTTATTTAAAGATGGGTTATCGTTGCTAGTTATAGATAGGGTAGGAGCTGGAGGGTTGTAGGGAATGTTGACTTCAGATGGAGTTTTATTGGTGGTTTCGGTTAGCTCTATATTGGTTTGGTTATTTGGATTAGGATTTTCAGGTACTTCTGTTTCCATTTGTTGACTGGGCGAATCCGTTGTTTGAATGCAGTCAACTTCTCGGTGTCCTATTGTTCGACATTTAGAACAATTAAATTCGTCTATAGAAAGGTATATTCGATATGTTGTGGAATCAAAAGAAATGTTGAAAGAGTCTGTTATGGATAAGTTTTCTAATGGATTGATGTAGAATTGCCGCCGAAAACTTAGAACATGGTTATATTCTGTCTCAGACATACCCACTCGAAGAAATGTCATTTTTGATATGGCTATAATTCCCATTTTCTTGAGTTCTTCTTCTATAACTTCGTTTGGAATGGTTGGACAAACATTCGAGATGACTAATCTTAATGCTGGAGTTATTAATCTGCGGACTTCTACTTGCACGTTGCTGATTTTGACGTATTTGTGTGAATCAATGAGTTGGTCTACTATTCTTTTAGAAGATAAATAAATGCAAATGCGGTTGTTTGCAATTTTCGAGGCAAAAACTATGTTCTTTGGAAGGACAAGTGATCCAATGGCAACTATATAATCATGAATTTTAATTCCTTCTATGGCAGATAGTACAATAGCTTGGTCTTTTGCCGGATATTTGAATGAAGTTAGTATGTTTGAGTATGTAGATGGTGTGGTGTTTTTTGAAGGATTATTCTCTTTTGGATTCATTTTTGGTTAATAATTTTTGTCTTTAAATTTATTTATCATAGTCAATTTTTTACCCGTGCCAATCCGGCTCTGTATTATCAGCAGAGTTTTAAATAAAACCCGCTCTGAAACCGGTTAAAACGGCCTTTGTGATAATTTTGTTGACTTCAGAATATGTTGTAATTATGTATTATTGAGAATATTAATTTTACTCACTGCGATTGTAGACCAATCGATGAAAAGCACTGTAGATTTTTGTAGTAAACACTTTTAACTATTTTTGATCACTTTAATCTATTAGATTTAAACGATATTATCGGAGCTAACCTAAATGTGGTTTGCTAAACCAAGGTCAGAGCCGTATTCCAGATTTGTTTTTGAAAATTTAATAAACATTATTTTTTGTGACGTATTATTTTATTTTTTGAGTAGATGATATAAATTATTTAAATTTTGTTGTAGAAGATAATATCATAATTCTTCTGAAGTATTTTATTGAATATAATATAACCTTTTTTACAGCCTATGGTTAGATATGTCATTTGTTATAGTTTTTTGTCGATAATTTGCTGATATTTTTCCCGACGTATGTTTCTTGTATTTCTGTTATTTTTGAGACAAATGTTTATATTAGTTTATTTATTCTTACTTTACAGTTTTACTTTACAGTTTAGCTGTATTTAGTGTCATTCTTTGTCTTCTTCTTATTCTTTTTATAAAGACGTATGGAGAATGATCCTCTGATCATTCTCCATATTTCTTTTTGCGTTCTGTAGAAGTGTTTCCTCCATAGAAGTCTTTCTTGATCACTGTTATATTTTGTTATCTATTTATTATCTATCGTATATCTGACTATTTGAATCTATAATTTTTTACCATTTACATCCTTACCCACACCAATCAAGCGTTCTGATTTGATCAACTTGGTCTTCGTTGAGTTTTGTATAAAAAAAACTTTTTATTATTAACTTTTGTCAGCTTTTGCGCGACCATATAATGTACTTTAAGAACCTCGATGTTCTGGTTGCCTTGTTGACTGGTTTTTTCATTTCCTCTGAAGTATATCTATCAGACGATACATCGACACCGAGATAGTTGAAATTCATGACCTATGAACTATTATATTCATAAATATAATAGTTCACATTCATAATATATGAAATTCATGAACTATTATATGTGTTCATTAATTATTAGTTTAAATCTGATGGGGCCCTTGACTATAACCATTGACTGTGTTTTTTCTAGGGATATTAACTTGTTTAACTTGTGTGTAGTTATATTGAATCTGTAAAGTAGATGCGATTATTGCAGCAGAAGATACTTAAAGCTCCGTTTATTATATTATAGCTAACATTGGTTTCATTTACGCTTTCTATTACCTTGTCCAGGATCATATTAAAGAGGTTTGGGCTATCCCTCTATCTGACTCCTACAGACACGTTTATTTCTTCGCCGACACCATGTTCCGTTTTTATTCTTTTTTTTATTGCGACTATTAAGGTCCCTGATTATAGCTATGTATTTTTTATTGAAGTTTTTTTGTTTCGTGATTTGGATTACTTTCAGTTGAACTATATCAAATGCTTTTGTGAGATCCACAGGATTATTAAAGTTTATGGACTTCTCTACTAGTTGCCGTAGCATAAAGACCGCGTCGGTTGTAGATATATTACTCCTGAATCATTGATGTTCTTTTGAAATGCCCACGGTGTTAATTAATTTCTTTGACAAGATTTTTGTTAACAATTTTGTAACACTTTTTTATATAATTAAAATATTAATTATTTTTATTCCCTTTACCTCCGTTGCTGATACGATCATGGTCGTGTTCGCAAATGGGTTGTTAATTTTTATTGGAAACTGCCGAAATATTGCGGAAGAATCTACTTGCTTGTTTAGAGACGCCGGTTTGGTTAATCCTTAGTTAACCTCTTTCTGGTTTAGCGTCTGTTCCTTTTGATGGATTTGTTGAATATCGTCAAAAGCACGTCTATAGAAATTCTTCTGTAAAGACCCAATCTAAAAGATTCTATTTTCCTCACGTTTCTAGCTAGAAGGTAACGCTTCGTTCGGAATGTTCGATGTTGTTGGAATCTTTTTATTTTCTTAGAAATACTACAGGCTGATCTGTCGTTTTCGAGGGGGAGATATCCCACCACCTTTCTTCGGTAGTTTGGTAAAATTTTAGAGGAACCAACTTATTTCTGGTTAGGCGATCTTTGAGGGAGGACGCGTGCCTAGATTACCGTACCTTACCGTCTCTGTGCCTTTTCTTTCTAAGTGTGTACACACATATATTTGAGTTCTTTGAATCTAATATCACGTTAGATTAAAAATTGGTATAAAGTACCCTTTAATTTAAATAACTTCAGTGCTTGATATAAGTATACTATATAGCTTCAGTGAAGTACCTAGTGCAGCAGTCATCAATATTTACTATAAGTAATCATAGTATCTTCAATTATCTGGGCGAATCTAAGTTCATCCATTTTATTACCTGTAGTTAAGGTTAGCTACCGATTTAACAATTGAATTTGAAGAACATTTAATATTTTCTTACGAACTTTCCATCAGCTTTCCATCTGAACTTTTAAATTATAAACATTTAATTCTCAGGTAATCATTAAATAACCGTGCGAGATCGATAATTAACACCGACCAAGTGCGGGTTGGCTAAATTTTTATTTCTGTAATATTTTTGTAATCTTTGAATTTAACTTTAATTGATATTAATTAATATTGTCACAACACACAACATAACACCCAACCACCGATGTCCTGTCTCAAAAACAAACGAAATACCAAAAAGAACTAAGCACAAGACTAAAATCAATAGAGACACTGAAACAATTGGATATAAACGGACTAGCCACTAAAATAAAAGTAACTGTAACAACATCGGTTAAGAAAATATGCTCAAACACGAAAACAGCCAAAACATCTAAACTCCAACCTAATACAATTAAACTACTCCAAGAAAGACGAAACAGAACAGATCGAACTTCGGACAGCTTTAAAAGTTTAAACAAAAATGTGAAGAAAGAAATCAGGAACGATCATAGAAACTATAATAACAATCTAATAAAAAATATAATACAAAATAACTGCAACATGAAAGCACTCAAAGCAAAAAACTCAAGCGGCACAACAAAAATCATAGAAATAAAAAATGAGAAAAACGTCACCGTCAGAGACAGAAAGGAAATAAGCGAGGCCATTGAAAAATTCTACACTAAACTATACTCGGTAAATACACAACCACAACAACGACGTACTCAACGAACAATAATTAACACCGGCTCAGAAGAAATACCGGACATAACCGACTATGAAATAAGAATTGCCCTAAATCAACTTAAAACGAATAAATGTCCGGGAGAGGATAAGATTACAGTTGCAATGTTGAAAATTGGTGGCAGAAAAATGGAACAGGTATTAAATGTTTTATTTAATAAAGTAATTGATGAAGGAAAGATTCCTCAAGAATGGTACAACTCCGAGGTCATTTTATTATTCAAGAAAGGAAATAGAGCAAACATCGAGAATTACCGACCAATATCCTTGCTATCACATCTGTATAAATTACTAACTAAAATCATAACCAACCGCCTAACACATAAGCTCGATTTCTATCAACCTATCGAGCAGGCTGGATTCATTCAGAAAACATTTTAATACCATAGACCACTTGCACACCGTAAGAACCGTGATAGAAAAATGCACCGAGTATAATGTTCCAATTCATATGGCGTTCGTCGATTTCCACAAAGCATTCGATTCCATCGAATTATGGGCAGTGCTTGAATCTCTAGAAAATGCACGCATAGATTCAAGATACATTAACATAATTAAAAACATATATGAAAATGCCACCATGCATATAAAGCTGGACGAAAGCACAAAAACTAATCCATAAGACTACAACGGGGAGTAAGACAAGGAGACACCATCTCTCCCAAACTATTTACCCTTGCTCTAGAAGATATTTTTAAGAAACTGGAATGGAACAATAAGGGTATTAACGTCGACGGATCATACTTAAACCATTTGAGATTCGCAGATGACATAGTTTTAATAGCCGATAATATCCAAGAACTAAATGATATGTTACAACAATTAAATGTAGTTTCAGGAGCGGTAGGCTTAAAAATGAATTACAGCAAAACAAAAATACTGAGCCGAGACCAGACAAATATAACAATACAAAATCATACCATAGAAAATGTGGAACAATATGTATATCTAGGTCATGTTATCAAACTAGGAAAACCAAATCAAGATGCTGAAATTAAAAGAAGAACACAACTGGCTTGGAGCGCTTTCGGCAAACTAGCACATATCTTGAAAAACACCTCCATTCCTATAAACTTAAAGAAAAAGGTGTATAACACATGCATACTACCTGTTTGTACCTACGGCTTGGAGACAGTAGCACTTACCAAAAAATCTGACAAAAAATTAGAAACAACGCAAAGAGCAATGGAACGAATCATGCTTGGAATATCACTAAGAGACAAAATTAGAAACACCGAGATACGACGTAGAACGAAGATTAGGGATATTGTCGAAGAAATTACAAAAATGAAATGGCGCTGGGCAGGTCACGTAGCCCGATATAATGACAACAGGTGGACACGGAGAATTCTAGAATGGAGACCAAGAACGACAACAAGAAGCATGGGAAGACCTCAAAAAAGATGGGTAGATGACATAAGAGCAGTGGCAGGCAAACAGTGGATTAGATTGCCGCAAGATAGAGAAAGATGGAAGTAATTGGGAGAGACCTACATTCAAGAGTGGATGGAAAATGGTTGACAAAGAATTAATATTAATTAAAATTATAATTCAAGAAAGCGGAGAAGATCTTTGGAAGGAGTAGGCAGAAAAGAGCAAAAACATGGTATGACGAGGAATGTCGGAAAACGCTGTAAAAAAGACAAATAGTAAGGAAGAATTGGATACAAGTGCAAACAGACCAAAATAAAAAGGAATATGGCGACTGCTGAAAAGAAATAAGAAAAATAATACGCAACAAGAAAAGAAACTATAAACAACAAAAATATAAAGCTATAGAGAGAGACCGGCCCAAACCAGGCCCCAGAGAATTCTATAAAACAATTTCCTCTGAGAAAAGAGGACATAGAACCAATTACATCTGTACACTGAGAGACATCCAAGACCGTATAATAATCGAAGTCCGAAGAACGGAAAGAGTATTTTAGGGACCTTATAAACATCATACAGGAAGAACAGAACAGATCATTCCAATTTTGATGCACTCTACCAAATTGTAGTCGTGCTAAACAATGGTGTCTCTGGAGTCTGCGAGCTTTTATTGGCACATATGACTTGAGACCGACTTCTTTAAGTCTCCTTCTTACTGTGCGCTCATTTATGGTAGTTCCACGAACATTTTGCAACAGGTTTTTGGTTTGAATTGCCGTTTGACGTCTACTACGTAATGTTTGCAAAGTTATAAATCGATCATCTACAATCGTGGTTAAACGTTTTCTACCTTGTCCCCCTCTTCTTACATACTTCCCGGTTGGTCTCCAATGACTTACACAATGGATGGTTGATGGTGATTTACCAAATATTCTAGCAACTTCCCTGGACGTTCGACCATTTTCGACCATTGTTACGGCCCTAGCAATATCAGTCGGTATTAAATCAACCATTTTTACTTACTCTTTACAATAAGAACACCACTGATTAGAACAAATCAAAAGAAAAATCACATCCAACAAACAAATTAACTTATCAATTAAAAACAAGTTTGTGCTTGTTATCAACAGACAGAACGACTGTAAAATGTAAAACACAATACAAATAAACAAATTAATTTGACATTTTGATATTTAAGACTTTCTTGTGATAAGGAGCATTCAAAGCTATGTAGAAATAGTCTATAAAATACCAATATAAAAAAATATTGTATTAATAACGTGTTCCTTTAAATTTGCCGGTGTGTGTATTAAATTGTTAAGTTCTCATAGCCTACTTTAGGTTTGTTTATTAAACTAAGCAGAAAATGAGGATTTATTGATGAAAAACATGGCTAGTTGTTAACGTACTTAACTTTTTTATTATCAAACACAAGCACATGAATCAAAAAAGAAAATGTTAAGAAAGCTTGAGGCTATAATTGAGTTTTAATTTCAATATTTTATATATACTAGAATGTTCCACAGGGTGTTCCGAACTTTAAGAAAAACACACAGTATGAATATTACACCCGGTATAAAATGACATTGACCTGTCTAGCAACAATATTATTACATCGATATTCTTAAATAATATAACTATAACATACTAGAAAAATCACTAAAATCGGACAACAGGTTTAGGAAATTCAAGACATCTAACATGTCCCATTTTTACAGTAAGTAATCCGCGAAATGTAAATATTATCTTTCAAGGGTTTATGAATACCGAAGTGTGACCGATCTTAGACGATTATTTAAAATACGCTAATATGTTATAATCATAGCCCATTTAAGACGTGGGTTCAAATCCCGCAGCAACCAAACTTTTTTGTTTTTTAATTCAATTATAATTTCATAAACCGTGGTGTTTTAAAAACTAGTGTTTTTAAAGTTAAACTATGTGTTTGTTACCATTTTTTTTTTGTATTCTAACAGTTTATAAGAGATGTTGAACAACGTAAACTATTTTGTCTCTATATTTCAACAACCTAATTAATATTTTGTCTAAAATTTTACACAAAAAAACTTCTGGCAATATTTCTTAAAAAAATCAAAAAGGTGAGTTATAGACAGAGGCAATGGATTTAATCAATTATTAAACACGATTATTGTATAGAGTGGACCGATGCCGTCTATAACTCACCCGATAGACGTAAGTTTTCTCGTATATATGTACTAAACTAATCAAAATACGTATTGGCGACCTATAACCTTTGACGCTGGCTTTTTACCAGTAACGCCATCTAATGAATAGAAAGCAAGCTTCTACTTACTTATTTAAATATTTCTGTACTCTGGTGACATAATTGATTTATATTGATTGAATCTTGACATATCAAATAAAAGAGAAGGTTATGATGATAATAGTGACACAGAAAGAATAAAAATTCGGACTGCCAAAAGAGCATTACATCGTATCTACGTCACTAAAGAATACTCCAGCAAAGAAATAATAAAATGAGTCATACACGCGACATAGTAGGTTACCGTATAATTTAACTGTCCTTATGAGTTTTAGCAAGAAATGCATCATTAGCAGAGAGGATTTATTCTTATTCCGCACATTGTATGTAAACATTATCTTTCGGGGGTTTATAAAGCCCGAAGTGTGACCGATCTTAGAAGATTATTTAAAATATGCTAATAATTTTACCATATTATGTTATAATCATAGCACCTTTAAGGCGTGGGTTCAAATCCCGCTGCAGCCAAACTTTTTTGTTTTTTAATTCAATTACAATATCATAAACCGTGAATTTTAAAAATTAGAATTTTTTAAAGTTAAATTGTGTGTTTATTATTTTTTTTTTATTTTAACAGTTTATAAGGGATGTTGAAAAAATTGTGCACCTATGGTAATTAAAAAAGAAAACTACAATTACATAGTTACTAGAGTTGACAAAGAAAATAGATTAATTAATTGTAAATAAATATTGCAGTTAAATTTTTAATCCATTTTTTGTACATCAAACAATGTAACCAGAGTGGGAAGATCATAAAGATTTCAGAAAATAGATAAAACCAAGCTTGCAAGGAGTTCACTATTTTAAATGTTAAATTTGTACTAACTGATATTCAAGTAACTTTGTCACAAAAATTGTTTACTGTTGCTGTAACGTTTCAATCAACCGATTGAACGTGTTTTCCCATCCGATCGTTTTCATCACCTCGCTGGAAGAGCACGTCGCCTTGCCGCATCAGATGAATAAAATGAGGCAATCAACCAAAATTTTAAAATGGACGTATCCATGCTTCTTAATGAACTGGAGGAAAGACTAGGAAATCCTTCCGATCAAGAGAAGCACCAAAGTTTCTCTTCTACACCTATTACCTATCCTTCCTTTCTTACTTAATCACAACCTGTTCCCGTTCACAAATGGGGAATAAAAAAATTTTCTGGGGGTGACAATCTCATCCCTTTTCTCGAATAACTGGATGTCTTAAAACATTCTAGAGGATGTAAAGATTCTGATCTTTTACTCTCTGCTAAAGATAGTTAGACGATAGTACTAGTTTCGGCATTGAAACAAACCTATCTACCAGGCAACTACGATAGAGCCTTATGGGGGCAAATTCGTACCAAAAAGCAAGGTCTTAATCTTAACTATCTAATTAGTATCATTTCTAATTAAACAGTAGCATGTTTTAGTGCAACTCTTAGCTATATTTTTATATACACGCAAACTTAATTTGTGTTTTCACTTATTGCTACATATTTATCTCTCAAATCAACAATTTCTTCTTTTTGTTTCCTTCTTAAAGTTCTCCTAAATATCGTTACCCTGCCTGTTCATTCTTCTTCTTTTTTTCGTGGCGCGAGTTATTATCAACACTTTATTTTTCTGCCATTCCTACTTGTTATCCTACTTCTTATTCTCATTTACAACTTTTCTTCTAGTTTAAAAAAAAATTTCAGTCTCTGTTCAAAATATTTTTTTAAGTACCTTGGGGTGTGAAACGTTTTAATCAACCGATTGAACGTGACGCCAAGCTCCGCTTGGTAATTGTCCTCTGTACTATAATATTCCAAAGCAACCTCACTACATTAGAAATATTTTTAGTAGCCGCGCTACTCTATATAAGCGGATACGAATCTTTATTCGTTCTTTTCACTCTACTACAACTGCTACAATCATTCTTAAATTGGTTAGTGTATTGGCCGTATACACGTGTTAATTTTTTCTAGTGTTAGGCCTCTGTTTTTTATTTGTTTTAATTTGCGTGGCAGTTACTTTCTTTCTTAAAATAAAGCTGAAATCGTTTTAAATTTTATTTTTTCTTACTGTATATATGTACCTATTTTACCCTACTTTCCTTAATATCTTACTAATAAAAATCTTTTCTTAGATAGGTACTTACTTATTTTTATTAACGCCACGCTGTGATCCGAGATTTTGATGATATTGTTTCTCTCTGAATACTCAGTTTTATTTCTGATCAGGCTTTTATTTTGGGAGAAAACTGATCTTTGTTTGAATTTTCTAGCCACTACCGTGTGGAGCAAGAAAACAGCCAACTACAATACCTTAGGCAACAATCAGCAACTAGCTACAAATCCACTGATGCATCAGAACGGAATTTGAAATCCATTTAGTAACATTGGAAGAAAATGATTGCCATTATTTAGACCAGCAACTCCCCTTAAATCCACCGACAGCGGCTAGCTTCAACAAGGATCGGAACCCTTCCTGAAAGACTGGACAACTCATTCCGAACAAAATAAAGCTGACAACTTTTCTTATATTTTAGTTATTCCATACCGGAAACCGGCTCAATCTTTGGGTCTCAGTTTATTTATCTTTGTTTAACATTCATAATATAAATTTTGTTTTTTTTTATTTAATAAATAAATATATCTTTGTTATGGCTTAATAAGTATTTTTATTTCCTGTACCTTTCTGGGATTGATGTAGAGGGAGAATGAACATTGAACGAACCCAGGGCTGAGCAGTCGGGCAGAACACCATTGTGGTGGATGGAACGGTGGGCGTTTTTCTTTTGAATATCCTTAGGGATATTCGAAGAATTTCTCCCCTCGTTTCTTTCCGCAGTATGGTGTTGTCTAACGCCCTGGTCGTAATGAGATTAGACGTTACATTGCATCTGATAAAATTATATAAAGCAAACAAACTAGAATTGCATCATTTAATGCAAAGCATACTCTTGACTCAACTCATTTGACGGAACTTATCAAATCTATTCTTTTGTCTAGAATGAAGCCTAGTCAAATTTCTAAAATGTCTTATGACGGAACAAAATGCTCTGCAATCATCAACACTGTTTTATAAAAGACAATTTTTACATACCTTATTTCTTAGCTAAAACTAATAATCTTAAGAAAAAATTATAACATAAATAATACACTCACCGGCGAAATTAACGAAACACCTCAAAAATGGTACATGTTAAATGTCTCGAATTTCCTAAACTTGTTGTCTGATTTTAGTGATTTTTTTAGTATATTATATTTATATTATTTAAGAATATCGATCTAATAATATTGTTGCTAGACAGGTAAATGTCATTTTATACCTGGTGTAACAATCATACTGTGTTTTTTTCTTAAAGTTCGGAAGAACTTGTGGAATATTCTAGCATATATAAAATATTGAAATTAAAACTCAATCGTAGCATCAGTCTTTCTTAACATTTTCTTTTTTGATTCAACTCCTTGAGTTGGATAATAAGAAAGGTAGGTACTTTAACAACTAGCTATATTTTTCATCAATAAATGCTCATTTTCTGCTTAGTTTCACCGGCATATTTAAAGGAACAACCATAAAATCTGAGTATTTTCTCTCTAGTCTATATATTGTTAATATTCTTTAGATAATATCATAATACGAATGTTGGTGAAGTATCTTGAATTTATATTACAAGGGTAGTACAATATGAAATCTGTTTAAGAAGAAATAAAACACAAAGTTGTCAGACTCAAACAAAATACAAATTTATAAACACATTAACTTTATTGTACAGTTTGAAATTAAATTGGGTTTTTATGCATTTGTTTGGCTTTATTAGTGTGTTTCCCCCACGAGCCCTTACAACTGCAGTTATTTGTCTTCTCATACTTCTAATAACGCTATCGATCAGTTGTTCAGGCAGTCTCTCCCATTCCTCAGTCAAAGCAATTCTGACTTCCTCTCTGTTTTGAATAGCAGGAACCCGTGCCCTAAGTTTTCTGCCTAGCATATCCCACACATGCTCTATCGGGTTCAGGTCTTGGGAACAAGCTGGTCAATTCATCGTTGTTATACCCACGTGTAATAAGAAATATGTTCTTGCTCCCAAACATATACCGCCCCACACCATTATGGAACCTCCACCAAAAAGTACGGTCGTAGTAAAATTGAAAGCGGCATTTCTTTCTCCTTGGCGTCCATACAATCTTTCTCTACCTTCGATGTAATTTACACAAAAACGGCTCTCGTCCATAAAGAAAATTTGACTCCAGTGGTTATTATTTTAATTTTGATGCACTCGACCAAATTGTAGTCGTGCTAAACGAAGGTATTTCTGGAGTCTGCGAGCTTTTATTTACAAATATGACTTGAGACCGACTTCTTTAAGTGTCCTTCTTACTGTGCGCTCATTTATGGTAGTTCCACGCACATTTTGCAACAGGTTTTTGGTTTGAACTGTCGTTTGACGTCTACCACGTAATGTTTGCAACGTTATAAATCGATATAACAACCATACACCCCGGTTGGTCTCCAATGACTTACACAATGGATGGTTGATGGTGATTTACCAAATATTCTAGCAACTTCCCTGTACGTTCGACCATTTTCGACCATTGTTACGGCCCTAGCAATATCAGTCGGTATTAAATCAACCATTTTTACTTACTCTTTACAATAAGAACACCACTGATTAGAACAAATCAAAAGAAAAATCACAGCCAACAAACAAATTAACTTATCAATTAAATACAAGTTTGTGCTTGTTATCAACCGACAGAACGACTGTAAAATGTAAAACACAATACAAATAAACAAATTAATTTGACATTTTGATATTTAAGACTTTTTTGTGATAAGGAGCATTCAAAGCTATGTAGATATAGTCTATAAAATACAAATATAAAGAAATATTGTATTAACAACTTGTTCCTTTAAATTTGCCGGTGTGTGTATTAAATTGTTAACTTCTCATAGCCTACTTTCCGTTTGTTTATTAAACTAAGCAGAAAATGAGGATTTATTGATGAAAAACATGGCTAGTTGTTAACGTACTTAACTTTTTTATTATCAAACACAAGCAAATGAATCAAAAAAGAAAATGTTAAGAAAGCTTGAGGCTATAATTGAGTTTTAATTTCATTTTATATATGCTAGAATATTCCACAGGGTGTTTCGAACTTTAAAGAAAAAACACAGTATGATTGTTACACCCGGTATAAAATGACATTGATCTTTCTAGCAACAATATTATTAAATCGATATTATTAAATAATATAACTATAACATACTGGAAAAATCACTAAAATGGGACAACAGGTTTAGGAAATTCGAGACATTTAACATGTCCCATTTTTAAGGTGTTCCGTTAATTTTGCCGGTGAGTGTATAATAAAAATTGAACAGTATATATTCCTATAAGTACCTAGATAACTGAAGGTGCAACAGTAGACAGCTCAAACGAGAGGATCGCAGACAAAATTGAGAGAGTAAAAGCGGGTAATTGAGCATATTGGAAATAGCAAAAAAAAAATACAGACATATTAGCAAAAATAAGAAAATGAAAATATGTAACACGGCAATCAGACCTGTAATAACCTACGCAGTAAAGATTCTTCCTGACCAATAGGGATGAGGATAATTAGGATCCTACGATATCACAGATAATTATCTCAAAACAGTTCACCAAAAAAGCTTAACAGTGTTAACCTTCTTAAAGATATCAAGTTATACAATTTTATTTAATGTTATATTTCTTGTGTTTGTTATATATACTAAGAACCTTGCGAGGATAATGTAGCTTTGTGTATAATATTTGTATATAAATAATTATATTGAATACATATAATAATTATAAAGACCGAAGTGTGGACGATTATTTACAATATGCTAATATGTTATAATCATAGCCCCTTTAAGACGTGGGTTCAAATCCCGCTGCAGCCAAACTTTTTTGTTTTTTAATTCAATTATAATATCATAAACCGTGGTAATTTTAAAAACTAGTCTTTTTAAAGTTAAACTATGTGTTTGTTACTATTTTTTTGTATTCTAACAGTTTATAAGAGATGTTGAACAAAGTAAACTATTTTATCTCTATATTTCAACAACCTAATTAATATTTTGTCTAAAATTTTACACAAAACAAAAACTTGTGGCAATATTTCTTAAAAAAAATTAAAAAGGTGAGTTATAGACAGAGGCAATGGATTTAATCAATTATTAAACACGATTATTGTATAAGGTGGACCGATGCCGTCTATAACTCACCCGCTGAAAGTAAGTTTTCTCGTATATATGTACTAAACAAATCAAAATAAGTATTGGCGACCTATAACCTTTGACGCTGGCTTTTTACCAGTAACGCCATCTAATGAATAGAAAGCAAGCTTCTACTTAATTTAAATATTTCTGTACTCTGATGACATAATTGATTTATATTGATTGAATCTTGACATATCAAATAAAAGAGAAGGTTATGATGATAATAGTGACACAGAAAGAATAAAAATTCGGACTGCCAAAAGAGCATTACATCGTATCTACGTCACTAAAGAATACTCCAGCAAAGAAATAATAAAATGAGTCATACACGCGACATAGTAGGTTACCGTATAATTTAACTGTCCTTATGAGTTTTAGCAAGAAATGCATCATTAGCAGAGAGGATTTATTCTTATTCCGCACATTGTATGTAAACATTATCTTTCGGGGGTTTATAAAGCCCGAAGTGTGACCGATCTTAGACGATTATTTAAAATATGCTATTAATTTTACCATATTATGTTATAATCATAGCACCTTTAAGGCGTGGGTTCAAATCCCGCTTCAGCCAAACTTTTTTGTTTTTTAATTCAATTATAATATCATAAACCGTGGTAATTTTAAAAACTAGAATTTTTTAAAGTTAAATTGTGTGTTTATTATTTTTTTTTATTTTAACAGTTTATAAGGGATGTTGAAAAAATTGTGCACCTATGGTAATTAAAAAAGAAAACTACAATTACATAGTTACTAGAGTTGACAAAGAAAATAGATTAATTAATTGTAAATAAATATTAGGTTTGTTCTAGCATCAGTTTCAAATGGTTTGAAACCATCAGCGAATAGTGGACCAGTGCGACTAGAGGGGATATAGCACTGGTGACTGTATTATTTTCTCTCGCTGACCAACTGTTTGCTGACGGTTTCTGACTAGTTTGTCTGTTTGCTAGAACAAACCTATTGCAGTTAAATTTTTAATCCATTTTTTGTACATCAAACAATGTAAACAGAGTGGGAAGATCATAAAGATTTCAGAAAATAGATAAAACCAAGTTTGCAAGGAGTTCACTATTTTAAATGTTAAATTTGTACTAACTGATATTCAAGCAACTTTGTCACAAAAAGTGTTTACTGTTGCTGTAACGTTTCAATCAACCGATTAAACGTGTTTTCCCATCCGATCGTTTTCATCACCTCGCTGGAAGAGCACGTCGCCTTCCCGCATCAGATGAATAAAATGAGGCAATTAAGCAAAATTTTAAAATGGACGTATCCATGCTTCTTTGTGAACTGGCATTTTATAGTGCAACTCTTAGCTATATTTTTATACACACGCAAACTTAATTTGTGTTTTTATTTATTGGTACATATTTATCTCTCAAGTCATCAATTTCTTCTTCTTGTTTCCTTCTTAAAGTTCTCCCAAATATCGTTACCCTGCTTGTTCATTCTTCTTCTTTTTTCGTGGCGCGAGTTATTATCAACACTTTATTTTTCTGCCATTCCTACTAGTTATCCTGCTTCTTATTCTGATTTACAACTTTTCTTCTAGTTTAAAAAAAATTCTCAGTCTCTGTTCAAAATATTTTTTTAAGTACCTTGGGGTGTGAAACGGTTAAATCAACCGATTGAACGTGACACCAAACTCAGTTTGGTAATTGTTCGCTGTACTATAATATTCCAAAGCGACCTCACTACATTAGAAATATTTTTAGTAGCCGCGCTACTCTATATAAGCGGATACGAATCTTTGTTCGTTCTTTTTCACTCTACTACAACTGCTACAATCATTCTTACATTCTTAAATTGGTTAGTGTTTTGGCCGTATACACGTGTAAGTATTTTTTTCTAGTTTTAGGCCTCTGTTTTTTATTTGTTTTACTTTGCGTGGCTAATCTGGAAAGATACTTTCTTTCTTAAAATAAAGCTGAAATCGTTTTAAATTTTATTTTTTCTTACTGTATATATGTACCTATTTTACCTTACTTTCCTTAATTTTTTACTAATAAAAATCTTTTCTTAGATAGGTACTTATTTTTATTAACGCCACGCTGTGATCCGAGATTTTGATGATATTGTTTCTCTCTGAATACTCAGTTTTATTTCTGATCAGGCTTTTATTTTGGGAGAAAACTGATCCTTGTTTGAATTTTCTAGCCACTACCGTGGGGAGCAAGAAAACAGCCAACTACAATACCTTAGGCAACAATCAGCAACCAGCTACAAATGGTTCTGATGCATCAGAACGGAATTTGAAATCCATTTAGTAACATTGGAAGAAAATGATTGCCATTGTTTAGACCAGCAACTCCCCTTTAATTCACCGACAGCGGCTAGCTTTAACAAGGATCGGAACCCTTCCTGAAAGACTGGACAACTCATTCCGAACAAAATAAAGCTGACAACTTTTCTTATATTTTAGTTATTCCATACCGGAAACCGGCTCAATCTTTATGTCTCAGTTTATTTATCTTTGTTTCACATTCATAATATAAATTTTGTTTTTTTTTATTTAATAAATAAATATATCTTTGTTATGGCTTAATAAGTATTTTTATTTTCTGTACCTTTCTGGGATTGATGTAGAGGGAGAATAAACATTGAACAAACCCAGGGCTGAGCAGTCGGGCAGAGCACCATTGTGGTAGATGGAACGGTGAGCGTTTTTCTCTTGAATATCCTTAGGGATATTCGAAGAATT
This sequence comes from Diabrotica balteata, assembly GCA_918026665.1. Classification (NCBI taxonomy): domain Eukaryota; kingdom Metazoa; phylum Arthropoda; class Insecta; order Coleoptera; family Chrysomelidae; genus Diabrotica; species Diabrotica balteata. Next base: position 16,193,107 of record OU898285.1, on the reverse strand, counting down.
TCTCCCTCATTTCTTTCCGCAGTATGGTGTTGCTTAACGTCCTGGTCTTTATAAGATTAGACGTTACATTGCCTCTGATAAAATTATAAAGCAAACAAACTAGAATTGCATCATTTATTGCAAAGCATACTCTTGACTCCACTCATTTGACGGAACTTATCAAATCTATTCTTTTGTCTAGAATGAAGCCTAGTCAAATTTCTAAAATGTCTTATGACCGAACAAAATGCTCTGCAATCATCAACACTGTTTTAGAAAAGACAATTTTTACATACCTTATTTCTTAGCTAATACTAATAATCTCAAGAAAAAATTGTAACATAAATAATACACTCACCGGTGAAATTAACGAAACACCCAAAAATGATACAGGTTAAATGTCTCGAATTTCCTAAACTTGTTGTCTGATTTTAGTGATTTTTTTAGTATATTATAGTTATATTATTTAAGAATATCGATCTAATAATATTGTTGCTAGACAGGTAAATGTCATTTTATACCTGGTGTAACAATCATACTGTGTTTTTTCTTAAAGTTCGGAACAACTTGTGGAATATTCTAGCATATATAAAATATTAAAATTAAAACTCAATCATAGCCTCAGTCTTTCTTAGCCATATTTTTCATCAATAAATGCTCATTTTCTGCTTAGTTGCACCGGCATATTTAAAGGAACAACCATAAAATCTGGGTATTTTCTCTCTAGTCTATACATTGTTAATATTCTTTAGATAATATCATAATACGATCGTTGGTGAAGTATTTTGAATTTATATTACAAGGGTAGTACAATATGAAATCTGTTTAAGAAGAAATAAAACACAAAGTTGTCAGACTCAAACAAAATACGGATTTTATAAATACATATTTTAGTACATACAAATTTATAAACACATTAACTTTATTATACAGTTTGAAATTAAATTGGGTTTTTATGCATTTGTTTGGCTTTATTAGTGTGTGTTTCCCCCACAAGCCCTTACAACTGCAGTTATTCGTCTTCTCATACTTCTAATAACGCTATCGATCAGTTGTTCAGGCAGTCTCTCCCATTCCGCACTCAAAGCAATTCTGACTTCCTCTCTGTTTTAAATAGCAGGAACCCGTGCCCTAAGTTTTCTGGCTAGCATATCCCACACATGCTCTATCGGGTTCAGGTCTTGGGAACAAGCGGGTCAATTCATCGTTGTTATACCCACGTGTAAGAAATATGTTCTTGCTCCCAAATACCGCCCCACACCATTATGGAACCTCCACCAAAAAGTACGGTCGTAGTAAAATTTTATTGAAAGCGGCATTTCTTTCTCCTTGGAGTCGATTCAATCTTTCTCTACCTTCGATGTAATTTACACGAGTTACAAGAGAATTTGACTCCAGTGGTTATCATTTTAATTTTGATGCACTCGACCAAATTGTAGTCGTGCTAAACGAAGGTATCTCTGGAGTCTGCGAGCTTTTATTGGCACATATGATTTGAGACCGACTTCTTTAAGTCTCCTTCTTACTGTGCGCTCATTTATGGTAGTTCCACGAATATTTTGCAACAGGTTTTTGGTTTGAATTGCGGTTTGACGTCTACTACGTAATGTTTGCAACGTTATAAATCGATATAACAACCATACTCCCCGGTTGGTCTCCAATGACTTACACAATGGATGGTTGATGGTGATTTACCAAATATTCTAGCAACTTCCCTGTACGTTCGACCATTTTCGACCATTGTTACGGCCCTAGCAATATCAGTCGGTAATAAATCACCCATTTTTACTTACTACTTGCAATAAGAACACCACTAATTAGAACAAATCAAAAGAAAATTCACATCCAACAAACTCATTCAAATTAACTTATCAATTAAATACAAGTTTGTACTTGTTATCAAGAACAGAACGACTGTAAATGTGAAACACAATACAAATAAACAAATTAATTTGACATTTTGACATTTAAGACTTTCTTGTTACAAGGAGCATTCAAAGCTATTTAGATAGTATATAAAATACAAATATAAACAAATATTGCATTATTAACTTGTTCTTTTAAATTTGCCGGTTTGTGTATTAAATTGTTAACTTCTCATAGCCTACTTTAATTTTGTTAAACTAAGCAGAAAATGAGGATTTATTGCTGAAAAACATGGCTAGTTGTTAACGTACCTAACTTTATTATTATCAAACACAAGCAAATGAATCAAAAAAGAAAATGTTAATAAAGCTTGAGGCTATAATTGAGTTTTAATTTCAATATTTTATATATACTAGAATGTTCCACAGGGTGTACCGAACTTTAAGGAAAACACACAGTATGAATATTACACCCGGTATAAAATGACATTGACCTGTCTAGCAACAATATTATTACATCGATATTCTTAAATAATATAACTATAACATACTAGAAAAATCACTAAAATCGGACAACAGGTTTAGGAAATTCAAGACATCTAACATGTCCCATTTTTACAGTAAGTAATCCGCGAAATGTAAATATTATCTTTCAAGGGTTTAGGATTACCGAAGTGTGACCGACGATTATTTAAAATATGCTAATATGTTATAATCATAGCCCCTTTAAGACGTGGGTTCAAATCCCGCAGCAACCAAACTTTTTTGTTTTTTAATTCAATTATAATATCATAAACCGTGGTGTTTTAAAAACTAGTGTTTTTAAAGTTAAACTATGTGTTTGTTACTATTTTTTTTTGTATTCTAACAGTTTATAAGAGATGTTGAACAACGTAAACTATTTTATCTCTATATTTCAACAACCTAAATTAATATTTTGTCTAAAATTTTACACAAAAAAACTTCTGGCAATATTTCTTAAAAAAATCAAAAAGGTGAGTTATAGACAGAGGCAATGGATTTAATCAATTATTAAACACGATTATTAATCAATTATTGTATAGAGTGGACCGATGCCGTCTATAACTCACCCGCTGAAAGTAAGTTTTCTCGTATATATGTACTAAACAAATCAAAATACGTATTGGCGACCTATAACCTTTGACGCTAGCTTTTTACCACTAACGCCATCTAACGCATAGAAAGCAAGCTTCTACTTAATTTAAATATTTCTGTACTCTGGTGACATAATTGATTTATAATTGATTGAATCTTGACATATCAAATAAAAGAGAAGGTTATGATGATAATGGTGACACAGAAAGAATAAAAATTCGGACTGCCAAAAGAGTATTACATCGTATCTACGTCACTAAAGAATACTCCAGCAAAGAAATAATAAAATGAGTCATACACGCGACATAGTAGGTTACGGTATAATTTAACTGTCCTTATGAGTTTTAGCAAGAAATGCATCATTAGCAGAGGATTTATTCTTATTCCGCACATTGTATGTAAACATTATCTTTCGGGGGTTTATAAAGTCCGAAGTGTGACCGATCTTAGACGATTATTTAAAATATGCTAATATGTTACAATCATAGCCCCTTTAAGGCGTGGGTTCAAATCCCGCTGTAGCTAAACTTTTTTGTTTTTTAATTCAATTATAATATCATAAACCGTGGTAATTTTAGAAACTAGAATTTTTTAAAGTTAAATTGTGTGTTTTTTTATTATTTTTTTTATTTTAACAGTTTATAAGGGATGTTGAAAAAGTTGTGCACCTATGGTAATTAAAAAAGGAAACTACAATTACATAGTTACTAGAGTTGACAAAGAAAATATATTAATTAATTGTAAATAAATATTGAAGTTAAATTTTTAATCCATTTGTTTAACATCAAACAATGCAAACAGAGTGGGAAAATCATAAAGAATTCAGAAAATGGATAAAACCAAGATAGCAAGGAGTTCACTATTTTAAATGATACATTTGTACCAACTGCTATTCAAGCAACTTTGTTACAAAAAGTGTTTACTGTTGCTGTAACGTTTCAATCAACCGATTGAACGTGATTTTCCATCCGATCGTTTTCATCACCTCTCTGGAAGAGCACGTCACCTTGCCGCATCAGATGAATAAGATGAGGCAATCAAGCAAAATTTTAAAATGGACGTATCCATGCTTCTTTGTGAACTGGCGTTTTATAGTGCAACTCTTTGCTATATTTTTATACACACGCAAACTTAATTTGTGTTTTCATTTATTGGTACATATTTATCTCTCAAGTCATCAATTTCTTCTTCTTGTTTCCTTCTTAGAGTTCTCCTAAATATCGTTACCCTGCTTGTTCATTCTTCTTCTTCTTTTCGTGGCGTGAGTTATTATCAACACTTTATTTTTCTGCCATTACTGCTAGTTATCCTGCTTCTTATTCTCATTTACAACTTTTCTTCTAGTTTAAAAAAAAATTCTCAGTCTCTGTTCAAAATATTTTTTTAAGTACCTTGGGGTGTAAAACGGTTCAATCAACCGATTGAACGTGACACCAAACTCCGTTTGGTAATTGTTCGCTGTACTATAATATTCCAAAGCGACCTCACTACATTAGAAATATTTTTAGTAGCCGCGCTACTCTATATAAGCGGATACGAATCTTTGTTCGTTCTTTTTCACTCTACTACAACTGCTACAATCATTCTTAAATTGGTTAGTGTTTTGGCCGTATACACGTGTAAGTATTTTTTTCTAGTTTTAGGCCTCTTTTTTTATTTGTTTTACTTTGCGTGGCTAATCTGGAAAGATACTTTCTTTCTTAAAATAAAGCTGAAATCGTTTTAAATTTTATTTTTTCTTACTATATATATGTACCTATTTTACCTTACTTTCCTTAATATCTTACTAATAAAAATCTTTTCTTAGATAGGTACTTATTTTTATTAACGCCACGCTGTGATCCGAGATTTTGATAAGATTGTTTCTCTCTGAATACTCAGTTTTATTTCTGATCAGGCTTTTATTTTGGGAGAAAACTGATCTTTGTTTGAGTTTTCTAGCCACTACCGTGGGGAGCAAGAAAACAGCCAACTACAATACCTTAGGCAACAATCAACAACCAGCTACAAATCCACTGATGCATCAGAACGGAATTTGAAATCCACTTAGTAACATTGGAAGAAAATGATTGCCATTATTTAGACCAGCAACTTCCCTTAAATCCACCGACAGCGGCAAGCTTCAACAAGGATCGGAACCCTTCCTGAAAGACTGGATAACTAATTCCGAACAAAATAAAGCTGACAACTTTTCTTATATTTTAGTTATTCCATACCGGAAACCGGCTCAATCTTTGGGTCTTAGTTTATTTATCATTGTTTCACATTCATAATATAAATTTTGTTTTTTTTATTTAATAAATAAATATATCTTTGTTATGGCTTAATAAGTATTTTTATTTCCTGTACCTTTCTGGGATTGATGTAGAGGGAGAATGAACATTGAACGAACCCAGGGCTGAGCAGTCGGGCAGAGCACCATTGTGGTAGATGGAACGATGGGCGTTTTTCTCTTGAATATCCTTAGGGATATTCGAAGAATTTCTCCCCTCGTTTCTTTCCGCAGTATGCTTAACGCCCTGGTCTTTATAAGACTAGACGTTACATTGCCTCTGATAAAATTATAAAGCAAACAAACTAGAATTGCATCATTTATTGCAAAGCATACTCTTGCTATTAACGTTTCTGATCATATGACGGAACTTATCAAATCTATTCTTTTGTCTAGAATGGAGCCTAGTCAAATTTCTAAAATTTCTTATGACCGAACAAAATGCTCTACATTTATCAATAATGTTTTAGAAAAGACAATTTTTACATACCTAATTTCTCAGCTAAAACTAGTAATCTTAAAAAAAAGTGTAAAATAAAAATAATACACTCACCGGCAAAATTAACGGAAGATCTTAAAAATGTGTCATGTTAGATGTCTCGAATTTCCTAAACCTGTTGTCTGATTTTAGTGATTTTTTTAGTATATTATAGTTATATTATTTAAGAATATCGATCTAATAATATTGTTGCTAGACAGATAAATGTCATTTTATACCTGGTGTAACAATCATACTGTGTTTTTTCTTAAAGTTCGGAACAACTTGTGGAATATTCTAGCATATATAAAATATTGAAATTAAAACTTAATCATAGCCTCAGTCTTCTTAACATGTTCTTTTTTGATTCAATTGCTTGAGTTGGAAAATAAGAAAGGTAGGTACTTTAACAACTAGCCATATTTTTCATCAATAAATGCTCACTTTCTGCTTAGTTTCACCGGCATATTTAAAGGAACAACCATAAAATCTGAGTATTTTCTCTCTAGTCTATATATTGTTAATATTCTTTAGATAATATCATAATACGAATGTTGGTGACGTATCTTGAATTTATATTACAAGGGTAGTACAATATGAAATCTGTTTAAGAAGAAATAAAACACAAAGTTGTCAGACTCAAACAAAATACGGATTCTATAAATACATACTTTAGTACATACAAATTTATAAACACATTAACTTTATTGTACAGTTTGAAATTAAATTGGGTTTTTATGCATTTGTTTGGCTTTATTAGTGTGTTTCCCCCACGAGCCCTTACAACTGCAGTTATTCGTCTTCTCATACTTCTAATAACGCTATCGATCAGTTGTTCAGGCAGTCTCTCCCATTCCTCATCAAAGCAATTCTGACTTCCTCTCTGTTTTTAATAGCAGGAACCCGTGCCCTAAGTTTTCTGCCTAGCATATCCCACACATGCTCTATCGGGTTCAGGTCTTGGGAACCAGCTGGTCAATTCATTGTTGTTATACCCACGTGTAATAAGAAATATGTTCTTGCTCCCAAACATATACCGCCCCACACCATTATGGAACCTCCACCAAAAAGTACGGTCGTAGTAAAATTGAAAGCGGCATTTCTTTCTCCTTGGCGTCCATACAATCTTTCTCTACCTTCGATGTAATTTACACAGAAACGGCTCTCGTCCATAAAGAGAATTTGACTCCAGTGGTTATTATTTTAATTTTGATGCACTCGACCAAATTGTAGTCGTGCTAAACGAAGGTATCTCTGGAGTCTGCGAGCTTTTATTTACAAATATGACTTGAGACCGACTTCTTTAAGTGTCCTTCTTACTGTGCGCTCATTTATGGTAGTTCCACGCACATTTTGCAACAGGTTTTTGGTTTGAACTGCGGTTTGACGTCTACTACGTAATGTTTGCAACGTTATAAATCGATATAACAACCATACACCCCGGTTCGTCTCCAATGACTTACACAATGGATGGTTGATGGTGATTTACCAAATATTATAGCAACTTCCCTGTACGTTCGACCATTTTCGACCATTGTTACGGCCCTAGCAATATTAGTCGGTATTAAATCACCCATTTTTACTTACTACTTACAATAAGAACACCACTGATTAGAACAAATCAAAAGAAAAATCACATCCAACAAACTCAAACAAATTAACTTATCAATTAAATACAAGTTTGTACTTGTTATCAAGAGACAGAACGACTGTAAAATGTAAAACACAATACAAATAAACAAATTAATTTGACGTTTTGACATGTAAGACTTTCTTGTTACAAGGAGCCTTCAAAGCTATGTAGATATAGTCTATAAAATACAAATATAAAGAAATATTGCATTAATAACTTGTTCTTTTAAATTTGCTGGTGTGTGAATTGTTAACTTCTCATAGCCTACTTTAGTTTTGTTTATTAAACTAAGCAGAAAATGAGGATTTATTGCTGAAAAACATGACTAGTTGTTAACGTACCTAACTTTATTATTATCAAACACAAGCAAATGAATCAAAAAAGAAAATGTTAAGAAAGCTTGAGGCTATAATTGAGTTTTAATTCCATTTTATATATGCTAGAATATTCCACAGGGTGTTTCGAACTTTAAAGAAAAAACACATTATGATTGTTACACCCGGTATAAAATGACATTGACCTTTCTAGCAATAATATTATTACATCGATATTCTTAAATAATATAACTATAACATACTGGAAAAACCACTGAAATCGGACAACAGGTTTAGGAAATTCGAGACATCTAACATGTCCCATTTTTAAGGTGTTCCATTAATTTTGCCGGTGAGTGTATAATAAAAATTGAACAGTATATATTCCAAAAAGTACCTAGATAACTGCAGGTGCAACAGTAGACAGCTCAAACGAAAGGATCGCAGACATAATTGAGAGAGTAAAAGCGGGTAATAGAGCATATTGGAAATAGCAAAAAAAATACAGACAATAAGAAAATGAAAAGGTAACACGGCAATCAGACCTGCAATAACCTACGCAGTAAAGATTTTGCCTGACCAATAGGGATGAGGATAATTAGGATCCTACGAAATCACAGATAATTATCTCAAAACAGTTGTCACCAAAAAAGCTTAACAGTGTTAACCCTCTTAAAGATATCAAGTTATACAATTCTATTTAATGTTATATTTCTTGTGTTTGTTATATATACTAAGAACCTTGCGAGGTTAATGTAGCTTTGTGTATAATATTTGTATATAAATAATTATATTGAATACATATAATAATTATAAAGACTGAAGTGTGGACGATTATTTACAATATGCTAATATGTTATAATCATAGCCCCTTTAAGACGTGGGTTCAAATCCCGCTGCAGCCAAACTTTTTTGTTTTTTAATTCAATTATAATATCATAAACCGTGGTAATTTTAAAAACTAGTCTTTTTAAAGTTAAACTATGTGTTTGTTACTACTTTTTGTATTCTAACAGTTTATAAGAGATGTTGAACAACGTAAACTATTTTATCTCTATATTTCAACAACCTAATTAATATTTTGTCTAAAATTTTACACAAAATAAAAACTTCTGCCTATATTTAAAAAAAAAAAATCAAAAAGGTGAGTTATAGACAGAGGCAATGGATTTAATCAATTATTAAACACGATTATTGTATAAGGTGGACCGATGCCGTCTATAACTCACCCGATAGACGTAAGTTTTCTCGTATATATGTACTAAACAAATCAAAATACGTATTGGCGACCTATAACCTTTGACGCTGGCTTTTTACCAGTAACGCCATCTAATGAATAGAAAGCAAGCTTCTACTTAATTGAAATATTTCTGTAGTCTGGTGACATAATTGATTTATATTGATTGAATCTTGAAATATCAAATAAAAGAGAAGGTTATGATGATAATAGTGACACAGAAAGAATAAAAATTCGGACTGCCAAAAGAGCATTACATCGTATCTACGTCACTAAAGAATACTCCAGCAAAGAAATAATAAAATGAGTCATACACGCGACATAGTAGGTTACGGTATAATTTAACTGTCCTTATGAGTTTTAGCAAGAAATGCATCATGCATCATTAGCAGAGAGGATTTATTCTTATTCCGCACATTGTATGTAAACATTATCTTTCGGGGGTTTATAAAGCCCGAAGTGTGACCGATCTTAGACGATTATTTAAAATATGCTAATAATTTTACCATATTATGTTATAATCATAGCACCTTTAAGGCGTGGGTTCAAATCCCGCTGCAGCCAAACTTTTTTGTTTTTTAATTCAATTATAATATCATAAACCGTGGTAATTTTAAAAACTAGAATTTTTTAAAGTTAAATTGTGTGTTTATTATTTTTTTTTTATTTTAACAGTTTACAAGGGATGTTGAAAAAATTGTGCACCTATGGTAATTAAAAAAGAAAACTACAATTACATAGTTACTAGAGTTGACAAAGAAAATAGATTAATTAATTGTAAATAAATATTGCAGTTAAATTTTTAATCCATTTTTTGTACATCAAACAATGTAAACAGAGTGGGAAGATCATAAAGATTTCAGAAAATAGATAAAACCAAGCTTGCAAGGAGTTCACTATTTTAAATGTTAAATTTGTACTAACTGATATTCAAGTAACTTTGTCACAAAAAGTGTTTACTGTTGCTGTAACGTTTCAATCAACCGATTGAACGTGTTTTCCCATCCGATCGTTTTCATCACTTCGCTGGAAGAGCACGTGGCCTTGCCGCATCAGATGAATAAAATGAGGCAATCAACCCAAATTTTAAAATGGACGTATCCATGCTTCTTAATGAACTGGAGGAAAGACTAGGAAATCCTTTTCCCTCATGACAATCTCATCCCTTTTCTTGAATAACTGGATGTCTTAAAACATTCTAGAGGATGTAAAGATTCTGATCTTTTACTCTCTGCTGAAGATCTTTTCGAAGGCTCCGCCTTTACTTTACTAGTTTCGGCATTGAAACAAACCTATCTACCAGGCAACTACGATAGAGCCTTATGGGGGCAAATTCGTACCAAAAAGCAAGGTCTTAATCTTAACTATCTAATTAGTATCATTTCTAATTAAACAGTAGCATGTTTTAGTGCAAACTCTTAGCTATATTTTTATACACACGCAAACTTAAATTGTGTTTTCACTTATTGCTACATATTTATCTCTCAAATCAACAATTTCTTCTTTTTGTTTCCTTCTTAAAGTTCTCCTAAATATCGTTACCCTGCCTGTTCATTCTTCTTCTTTTTTTCGTGGCGCGAGTTATTATCAACACTTTATTTTTCTGCCATTCCTACTAGTTATCATACTTCTTATTCTCATTTACAACTTTTCTTCTAGTTTAAAAAAAATTTTCAGTCTCTGTTCAAAATATTTTTTTAAGTACCTTGGGGTGTGAAACGTTTTAATCAACCGATTGAACGTGACGCCAAGCTCCGCTTGGTAATTGTCCTCTGTACTATAATATTCCAAAGCAACCTCACTACATTAGAAATATTTTTAGTAGCCGCGCTACTCTATGTAAGCGGATACGTATCTTTATTCGTTCTTTTTCACTCTACTACAACTGCTACAATCATTCTTAAATTGGTTAGTGTCTTGGCCGTATACACGTGTAAATATTTTTTTCTATTGTTAGGCCTCTGTTTTTTATTTGTTTTAATTTGCGTGGCAGTTACTTTCTTTCTTAAAATAAAGCTGAAATCGTTTTAAATTTTATTTTTTCTTACTGTATATATGTACCTATTTTACCCTACTTTCCTTAATATCTTACTAATAAAAATCTTTTCTTAGATAGGTACTTATTTTTATTAACGCCACGCTGTGATCCGAGATTTTGATGAGATTGTTTCTCTCTGAATACTCAGTTTTATTTCTGATCAGGCTTTTATTTTGGGAGAAAACTGATCTTTGTTTGAATTTTCTAGCCACTACCGTGTGGAGCAAGAAAACAGCCAACTACAATACCTTAGGCAACAATCAGCAACTAGCTACAAATCCACTGATGCATCAGAACGGAATTTGAAATCCATTTATTAACATTGGAAGAAAATGATTGCCATTATTTAGACCAGCAACTTCCCTTAAATCCACCGACAGCGGCTAGCTTCAACAAGGATCGGAACCCTTCCTGAAAGACTGGACAACTCATTCCGAACAAAATAAAGCTGACAACTTTTCTTATATTTTAGTTATTCCATACCGGAAACCGACTCAATCTTTGGGTCTCAGTTTATTTATCTTTGTTTCACATTCATAATATAAATTTTGTTTTTTTTTATTTAATAAATAAATATATCTTTGTTATGGCTTAATAAGTATTTTTATTTCCTGTACCTTTCTGGGATTGATGTAGAGGGAGAATGAACATTGAACGAACCCAGGGCTGAGCAGTCGGGCAGAGCACCATTGTGGTAGATGGAACGGTGGGCGTTTTTCTCTTGAATATCCTTAGGGATATTCGAAGAATTTCTCCCCTCGTTTCTTTCCGCAGTATGGTGTTGTTTAACGCCCTGGTCGTTATAAGATTAGACGTTACATTGCCTCTAATAAAATTATAAAGCAAACAAACTAGAACTGCATCATTTATTGCAAAGCATACTCATGACTCGACTCATTTGACGGAACTTATCAAATCTCTTCTTTTGTCTAGAATGAAGCCTAGTCAAATTTCTAAAATGTCTTATGACCTAACAAAATGCTCTGCAATCATCAATACTGTTTTAGAAAAGACAATTTTTACATACCTTATTTCTTACCTAAAACTAATAATCTCAAGAAAAAATTGTAACATAAATAATACACTCACCGGTGAAATTAACGAAACACCTCAAAAATGGTACATGTTAAATGTCTCGAATTTCCTAAACCTGTTGTCTGATTTTAGTGATTTTTTTAGTATATTATAGTTATATTATTTAAGAATATCGATCTAATAATATTGTTGCTAGACAGATAAATGTCATTTTATACCTGGTGTAACAATCATACTGTGTTTTTTCTTAAAGTTCGGAACAACTTGTGGAATATTCTAGCATATATAAAATATTGAAATTAAAACTCAATCATAGCCTCAGTCTTTCTTAACATGTTCTTTTTTGATTCAATTGCTTGAGTTGGAAAATAAGAAAGGTAGGTACTTTAACAACTAGCCATATTTTTCATCGATAAATGCTCACTTTTTGCTTAGTTTCACCGGCATATTTAAAGGAACAACCATAAAATCTGAGTATTTTCTCTCTAGTCTATATATTGTTAATATTCTTTAGATAATATAATAATACGAATGTTGGTGAAGTATCTTGAATTTATATTACAAGGGTAGTACAATATGAAATCTGTTTAAGAAGAAATAAAACACAAAGTTGTCAGACTCAAACAAAATACGGATTCTATAAATACATACTTTAGTACATACAAATTTATAAACACATTAACTTTATTGTACAGTTTGAAATTAAATTGGGTTTTTATGCATTTGTTTGGCTTTATTAGTGTGTGTTTCCCCCACGAGCCCTTACAACTGCAGTTATTCGTCTTCTCATACTTTTAATAATGCTATCGATCAGTTGTTCAGGCAGTCTCTCCCATTCCTCAGTCAAAGCAATTCTGACTTCCTCTCTGTTTTGAATAGCAGGAACCCGTGCCCTAAGTTTTCTGCCTAGCATATCCCACACATGCTCTATGGGGTTCAGGTCTTGGGAACAAGCTGGTCATTTCATCGTTGTTATACCCACGTGTAATAAGAAATATGTTCTTGCTCCCAAACATATACCGCCCCACACCATTATGGAACCTCCACCAAAAAGTACGGTCGTAGTAAAATTGAAAGCGGCATTTCTTTCTCCTTGGCGTCCATACAATCTTTCTCTACCTTCGATGTAATTTACACAGAAACGGCTCTCGTCCATAAAGAGAATTTGACTCCAGTGGTTATTATTTTAATTATGATGCACTCGACCAAATTGTAGTCGTGCTAAACGAAGGTATCTCTGGAGTCTGCGAGCTTTTATTTACAAATATGACTTGAGACCGACTTCTTTAAGTCTCCTTCTTACTGTACGCTCATTTATGGTAGTTCCACGCACATTTTGCAACAGGTTTTTGGTTTGAACTGTCGTTTGACGTCTACCACGTAATGTTTGCAACGTTATAAACCGATCATCTACAACCGTGGTAAACTTTTTCTACCTTGTCCCCTTCTTCTTACATACTCCCCGGTTGGTCTCCAACAACGTACACAATGGATGGTTGATGGTGATTTACCAAATATTCTAGCAACTTCCCTGTACGTTCGACCATTTTCGACCATTGTTACGGCCCTAGCAATATCAGTCGGTATTAAATCAACCATTTTTACTTACTCTTTACAATAAGAACACCACTGATTAGAACAAATCAAAAGAAAAATCACAGCCAACAAACATATTAACTTATCAATTAAATACAAGTTTGTGCTTGTTATCAACAGACAGAACGACTGTAAAATGTAAAACACAATACAAATAAACAAATTAATTTGACATTTTGATATTTAAGACTTTTTTGTGATAAGGAGCATTCAAAGCTATGTAGATATAGTCTATAAAATACAAATATAAAGAAATATTGTATTAACAACTTGTTCCTTTAAATTTGCCGGTGTGTGTATTAAATTGTTAACTTCTCATAGCCTACTTTCCGTTTGTTTATTAAACTAAGCAGAAAATGAGGATTTATTGATGAAAAACATGGCTAGTTGTTAACGTACTTCCACAGGGTGTTTCGAACTTTAAAGAAAAAACACAGTATGATTGTTACACCCGGTATAAAATGACATTGACCTTTCTAGCAACAATATTATTAAATCGATATTCTTAAATAATATAACTATAACACTGGAAAAATCACTAAAATGGGACAACAGGTTTAGGAAATTCGAGACATCTAACATGTCCCATTTTTAAGGTGTTCCGTTAATTTTGCCGGTGAGTGTATAATAAAAATTGAACAGTATATATTCCTATAAGTACCTAGATAACTGAAGGTACAACAGTAGACAGCTCAAACGAGAGGATCGCAGACAAAATTGAGAGAGTAAAAGCGGGTAATTGAGCATATTGGAAATAGCAAAAAAAAAAAAATACAGACATATTAGCAAAAATAAGAAAATGAAAATATGTAACACGGCAATCAGACCTGTAATAACCTACGCAGTAAAGATTCTTCCTGACCAATAGGGATGAGGATAATTAGGATCCTACGATATCACAGATAATTATCTCAAAACAGTTCACCAAAAAAGCTTAACAGTGTTAACCTTCTTAAAGATATCAAGTTATACAATTCTATTTAATGTTATATTTCTTGTGTTTGTTATATACACTAAGAACCTTGCGAGGTTGATGTAGCTTTGTGTATAATATTTGTATATAAATAATTATATTGAATACATAAATATAATAATTATAAAGACCGAAGTGTGACCAATCTTAAGACGATTATTTACAATATGCTAATATGTTATAATCATAGCCCCTTTAAGACGTGGGTTCAAATCCCGCTGCAGCCAAACTTTTTTGTTTTTTAATTCAATTATAATATCATAAACCGTGGTAATTTTAAAAACTAGTCTTTTTAAAGTTAAACTATGTGTTTGTTACTACTTTTTGTATTCTAACAGTTTATAAGAGATGTTGAACAACGTAAACTATTTTATCTCTATATTTCAACAACCTAATTAATATTTTGTCTAAAATTTTACACAAAATAAAAACTTCTGCCTATATTTAAAAAAAAATCAAAAAGGTGAGTTATAGACAGAGGCAATGGATTTAATCAATTATTAAACACGATTATTGTATAGGGTGGACCGATGCCGTCTATAACTCACCCGCTGAAAGTAAGTTTTCTCGTATATATGTACTAAACAAATCAAAATACGTATTGGCGACCTATAACCTTTGACGCTAGCTTTTTACCAGTAACGCCATCTAACGCATAGAAAGCAAGCTTCTACCTAATTTTATTATTTCTGTACTCTGGTGACATAATTGATTTATAATTGATTGAATCAGGACATATCAAATAAAAGAGAAGGTTATGATATGATGATAGTGGTGACACGGAAAGAAGAAAAATTCGGACTGTCAAAAGAGCACTACATCGTATCTACGTCACTAAAGAATACTCCAGCAAAGAAATAATAAAATGAGTCATACACGCGACATAGTAAGGTACCGTATAATTTAGCTGTCTTTATGAGTTTTAGCAAGAAATGCATCAGTAGCAGAGGATTTATTCTTATTCCACACATTGTATGTAAACATTATCTTTCGGGGGTTTATAAAGTCCGAAGTGTGACTGATCTTAGACGATTATTTAAAATATGCTAATATGTTATAATCATAGCCCCTTTAAGACGTGGGTTCAAATCCCGCTGCAGCCAAACTTTTTTGTTTTTTAATTCAATTATAATATCAGAAACCGTGGTGGTTTTAAAGACCAGTTTTTTTTTAAGTTAAACTGTGTGTTTATTATTATTTTTTTTATTTTAACAGTTAATAAGGGATGTTGAAAAAATTGTGCACCTATAGTACCTTTTTGCACAATTTTACACAAAATAAAAATTCAAAAAATTCAAAAGGTGAGTTATAGACAGACGATTTAAACATTGGGTTTTCTAATTAGTTAAGAACAGTAAGGAATGCGCGGAATGTAAACATTACCTTTCGGGGGTTTATAAAGTCCGAAGTGTGACTGATCTTAGACGATTATTTAAAATATGCTAATATGTTATAATCATAGCCCCTTTAAGACGTGGGTTCAAATCCCGCTGCTGACAAACTTTTTTGTTTTTTAATTCAATTATAATATCATAAACCGTGGTTATTTTAAAAACTAGTCTTTTTAAAGTTAAACTATGTGTTTTTCACTATTTTTTTGTATTCTAACAGTTTATAAGAGATGTTGAACAACGTAAACTATTTTATCTCTATATTTCAACAACCTAATTAATACTTCGTCTAAAATTTGACACCAAACAAAAACTTCTGGCAATATTTCTTAAAAAAAATCAAAAAGGTGAGTTTATAGACAGAGGCAATGGATTTAATCAATTATTAAACACGATTATTGTATAAAGTGGACCGATGCCGTCTATAACTCACCCGATAGACGTAAGTTTTCTTGTATATATGTACTAAACTAATCAAAATACGTATTGGCGACCTATAACCTTTGACGCTGGTTTTTGACCAGTAACGCCATCTAACGCATAAAAAGCAAGCTTCTACCTAATTTTAATATTTCTGTAATCTGGTGACATAATGGATTTATATTGATTGAATCATGACATATCAAATGAAAGGGGTTGTGGATTTTTTATAATAACACTACCCATTTTAGCTCTTTAAAATTTAAAAAGTCTTAATGTTTTTCTTTAAAAATTTTGTTTAATGACTAGTAATGGACTACCTAAGCTCTGACATTTCGAAATATTTCTAATTTGTGTGTATTTGTCCCATAAGAAGTTGTAAATAGTGGTTTTTTAATTGTTTGAAGAATAAATAATGACTTTTGGTTATAAACATTCATTCTGTGTAACTGGTATTATTTGTTGTTCGTGAATTTGTGAGGTAAGAATGTCAAAGGATTAAAATATTTACTATAAATTTTCATCTTTTAAGGTTATGTTTTGATTCAAACTTTAATTATTTGTTACTGTATTTTAAAGTATTTTGTTGTTGTTTTTATCAAGGTTATTTCAAAATTATTTAATGAGTTATTGAATTTATTTACGAAGTTAAAAAATATTTAAATTAATGTTTAATTTAAAATTTTAAGTAATGTTCTTTTTAGGTGCTAGTGATTTTATCCCATAAAATCCTAAATATATTCGTTTTCTCGTAGTTTAAATAGTTAATAGTAGTTTTGTTGTCATTACTGATAAATTTAGTAATACTGGATATCTTAACACATGTTCACTAGCCATTATATACATAGATCTAAAAAATAAACTCAAAAACTATTACAAAATTCAAATAAGATTTTTTTAAACACTCATTACGGCAATTTGACAAAAAGATTTCCAAAGAATGTTTTATTACATCTTAAAATTACGAGAACAAGAATATCTTTAATATATAACAGTAGAGGTGGGGTACATATCACTACCCTGTAATTTAACAGCTGTGATTAGAAAATAACAATCACGACATGTGAATAACAACCAAATATAGTGTGACTGTCATTTCGGTCTTATTCTATGTCTGTAGTTCTTGATCGCTAAAACTTAATAAATCACGTTTTCATCTCAGTCGCAAAGTTGTGAAATGAGAGACGTGTAACAGAATAACAAGGAACGAGATAGAGGTAGTCGCCGCATCGGCGGTATTGTGAAATCTCTTTCTAATGAGGCCCAAAGGTTTTAAAGAATAATTAATTATATTTTCCTTTAACCATAATTTATATTATAAAAAAAATTAACTCTTAAACGTATTATAAAATTGTTTTGTTTTTTGTTCACTATGATAATTAATTGCTCAAGATTTACAATTTTTAACAAAAATGGTTTAAGTGTTTGCAACAAATTATTTTGTTATTTACTTTATTTTTACAACTTTGTAAAATATTGTAAAAACTTAAATTATTTACAGTATAATCCTGACCCCGTTACTAGTTATTGTTTCCCCATTATTTTCATCAGTTATAAAGTTGTCAATGAGTTGATGATCAACAGTTTTCATTTTCACAGCATTTGTTGTGCTCATTGGTAATATTATGGAAGGTGCCTATTCTATACAATTAGCTTGGGTAGAACCTGTAACACTTGTATGTATTAAGAGTCTTTTATATGGAGCTTTCAGCTGTTGTAACCTCTATGACTCATAATAGAACTAAAGAAAACTTTTAACTGATCTTGAAAAAGTTTATAGGCCGAAAGATTCTTCGAACCTCCATCCATATCTTCTACGTAATTTTTCTAAATTCCCATTAGTGACTTTAAACTAATGACCATACTAATAAAACCCGTCTTTCTTTGGCTTAGATATATGGGTTCACCATTTTTGGAACACTTAAGTGAACTAAGATATTTTATAGATTCTTCAATTTTTTGAAAAATCGTTTGTTTATTATGTTGCTGTAAACTAGATTTTAGATGTTTTGCCAATAAATTTCGGCTATTTAAAATATCAAAAATATCATTGATACATTCAATGAAATTTTGAGTAGCTTCGCTATGTAGGTACAATTTCTTTTGAGCTTTTATTTCTCAAATAATGTATTGCCTTAGCAACTTTTTGGCTGAACGTTTGGGCAGCTAATTTCACTTTCATTTTTCCTTATACCAATTTAAATGAAGATGAAGGCCTTCCTTTTCTTCAATGTCAACTACTTTTTGCACATATTTCCATTTAATCGCTTTATTTTTCCCGTCAAAAAAATGTTGTAATAACATAAGGTATTGCGAATAAGTTTTAACAAATGTGGAGGGTCAAATATTACATATTGGTTGATTTGTTGCTAGATGTAGAAAATATACTTTATTAGAATTAATCGATAAATCAACTCCAAGTTGTTTAACGATCCTAATATTTGATGCTGCATCAAACGTTAAACTGGTAATTGTGACATCAGCTTCGTGCATTATTTTTAAGCACATTTTTGTTAGAAAACTTTTTTGAACACCTGATAACCCAGCGATTCAAAAGTAGCCTATCGGCAGCTTCCATGGATCGTTTAAACTATTAATTAAGAATACAATTGCTTCTTTTGCTTTAATTTCAGAAGAATTGCTTGGAGGTTTACTTCCTATGTCAACATACCTAAAATTAATGTTTTCAATTCTTTAAATAGAAACTAATTGCCTAAAGACTTTTCACCATCCCATTCTATTTTCTGGTATATAGACATTTCATCGACATTTTCCTTTATTTCTAAGTTCAACTACTTTTTGTTTTAATACATTCACTGCTTCTTTTTGAAAAACAGGCTCACAAGCTACTACTTGATACCACTTTGGAAGAGTTCGTGGATTAGGCAACATGTTAGGAAAAGTTTTTTTGGCATACAAGAAAGCTTTTGGTGAATAGAAATTAAGAGTGAGGGCAAAGCTTTTTTACTCCGGTGGGTATGTTTTAGTGCTCAAACAAAATAAAATAATAAACTGCTATACATGCCAAAGCTAAACAAATTACTAATAAGGAGTATTAATAATTTTCCTTCCTTCATCGATAATCTGTTTTTCTTTAATATTTTAAGATTTATTAAAGATTTTAAGGTATTTACTTTTTTAATAAGCCTTATATTTCGTTGTTGCATCATTTTGATTTGTTTGTTTTTCTTTTGAATTAATTTGTTTACTACTACTTTATATCCCTGGTCTCTATTAGATGATCCTTGCTCAAAGTCACCAAGATAATGTCTTCGCTTTTTCAAGGGAGGTTATTAGGTAGTTTCGTCTGAAATTTCTACAGGAGTCTTTATGGTGGTAGACTCACTTGTTGTGATATTTATATTTTCCCTTTTAGATCCTGTTGGTTTGACTGAGACAGTTTCTCTTTTTACTGGAAATTTTCTAGTTGTAACTTGCCTAATTAAATGGCTTGGAAAATCGAAAATGCTGGGCACAGCATCTTTTTTTAGTTGTTTTTTTGAACTCCAACCGCTAGTAATATACGAATCCGCTGTAATATGTTTGGAACAAATTTTAGAACTCTTTGTTGGTTTAAAATTTTCACGGCGCATTGCTATAATCCATTTTTTTGCAATGATGAATCTTTAGGAAATCTAAAACAATCAGTTTTCAATCTAATTATAAAATGAAAATTATATTATATAAGACTCTCTCTCATATGTATCTATTTTAAACACTTTGGAAGGGAAAAGTCAAATAATAGGTGCTTAATTTCTGGTATGTTTTTCAAGTTTAATTTGTGAATTTACTTACCCATGAAATGATATATCTGTTCCTTTTTTTGTCGCTGCGTACAATTAAATGCACTGCAAGATAATACCATAATTAAAATATTAATGTATTGGAAAATTTTTAAATTGGAACACTTTACAAAGTTTACAACGCCTTTAAACATTTCTAATCTCTATCGTTTCTGCCATAAACTGACGTCACCCACAGCTGCGTGAATCGTTTTATGTTGACTTCACTCTTAGAAACGAGAGAATATGACATTACGGCGTGTCTATCAGTTTTTATGGTCCAAGAATCATACAATAACATAACCTTAAAATATGAACATTCGTAGTAAATATTTTAATACTTTGATATTCTTACATCACAACAACAAATAATACCAATCGCACATAATGAATGTTCATAACCAAATGATCATAGCTATGTTCTTATTTATTCTTTACACAATATTTCCAACTTCTTATGGGACAAATACACACAAATTAGAGATGTTTGGAAATGTTTTTAAAACCCCCGCCCATTGTGACGTCGAACTTAGGTAGTTCATTTTTAAAATTTGGTAATTATATAATACATTTTCATCATTATCTTTATAAAGTATTTATGATTAATTTTGATTATTATTATATTCTAAAAAGAATCATAAATAGTACATAGGAGGGTATATTATTTAGTTCGCATTAAAAATTTTCAGCTTGTAAATACTTATTTATAAACGATAAACGGCTATAAAATTTCTAATAAAAACTTTTGTTTATTTTAATTTTTTTTTTAATTTATTTAATGTTAATTCTATTTATTTTATTAAATTCCATTTAATTTTATTTAATTTTGTTTAATTTTATTTAATTTTTTTAGTTTTATGTAAATTTTTTTCTGTATTTATTTAATTTGGTTCTGTATTTATATAATACTTATTTCTTCTTAGCCTTCTATCGTCCATGTTTGGACATAGGCCTCTCCCAACTCCTTCCATCGGTCTCTATCCTGAGCAACATATTTCCAATTTGTTCATTCCGGCTGTTCTTTTAATGTCACCAACCCATCTCATCAGTGGTCTTCCTCTTGGTCGTTTACTTTCGTAAGGTCTTCAATGTTGTATTGTAGTATTCCAACGTCGGTCTTTTTGTATAGCAGTGTGGCCTGCGAAGCTCCATTTAAGTTTGGCAATTTTTGTTGTTATGTCCTCGACTTTTGTTTTTGATCTTACCCAGTCGTTCCTCTTTTTATCTGACAGTCGTATACCTAACATTGCTCTTTCCATTGTTCTTTCTGTTGTGGCTAGTTTATTCATGTTTGCCTTGGTTAGGGTCCAGGTTTGACATCCATATGTCATGATAGGAAGGATGCATTGGTTGAACATTTTGCTGCTCAAGTATTGGGATATTTTGCGGTTCTGAAGTTTTCTAATAAATATAAAATAATATAACTTTAGGCCAATTTATAAAATAATATTTTGTCTTTAGGCCAACGATGTGGTTCTATACATAAAATTTTCAAAAGTTTTTTCCTATACAAATCAATTTTAACAGGTAACTAATTTTTTTTAAAATTAATTTAAGCTTTCGGTTAGAGAACGTGACATTATTATTTTAATTTGTTTTTCTATTCAATATGCATTACAGCCGTCTGTTGTGTAGTCTAATTTTGTGCAAAACAACCAATATGTATTTTTAATCTATATTTTGGTAAGTTTTTATCCAAAAACCCATTACATTTGTACATGTTAAGCTTTTTTTCTTTTATTGCATTATAGAAATTCTTGAAAAAGGAAATAAAAGTTTCCCAAAGCTTGAATCTTCAAATAATAGTACGCTTTATTTAAGCCCCAGTTTTGACTCCAATCTTCTTCTTAGGGTTCCGAACATTGGCAATCATTCTAGCTATGATGACTTTGTTGGTTGCTATACGAAGTAGCTCTGTTGAGGTCTTTCGATACCATGCTCTCAAGTTAGCAAGCTAGAATATTTTTCTTGGTCCTGGGGCCCTTTTTCCTTCAATTTTACCTTGCAAAATGCATTGTAATAGCTCGTATCTGCCTTGATTTCTCATTATATGTCCCAGGTAATGCAGCTTACTACCTTTCACGATGTTAACCAAATCCGCAGTTGTGTTCATCCTCCGCAGCACTTCTTCATTGGTGACAGGATCCTTCCGTATAACCATAGCTCAAAAGACTGAAGTTTTGATAGAGTTTCCGCTTTCAATATCCACGTTTCTACTCCTTACAGAAGCACTGAGTACACATAATATTTAAGGAGCCTTATTTTTGTTTCTAGGGTGAGATCATGGCTCTTGAACACAGAACTGATAGTCAAGAATTCACTTTTTGTCTTTCCGATCATAGTTTTCAAATAGTAGTATTGTGAAACACGTTCAATTCTAATTTGGTTCACATACCAATTTGCTCCATTTATGTTTTCCTTGCTGATGATTATTAGCTTGGTTTTGCTGGTGTTTATATCCAGTCGATATTTTCTACTTGTTTCCGTTATTTTGTTCATTAATTTTTGCAGTCTTTTGAGGGTAAAATGTTCTGGAAGAAAACAGAGTCTACCTTTGGATTTCCGGATGAAGTTTATTTCAGGTCTATAGGTTAAAAAAATCTGGATAGTCATGAAATAATGGAAGTTTTATACGTAAGAGAGTGAAAATTGGTGAATGCGCTTGAAATAATGAGTACATATTTATTGCATTTAAGAGACGAATAGACCAGTGTCGAAACCTTTAAAAAAGGTAAAAAGTCAAAAAAAAAATTATAGTAGAATGAAATTTATTGGAAAAGGAAGAGAATATGCTAAAAATGGAAGAAAAAATAAATTCCACTCCATCCGAGGTCGGGAAGTGGGAGGGGGTGAGTTTTTAAGGGTAAAAATCGTTTTATTGCGATTTTCGGCGAAACTACAAGTGCCATGGAAAAAATGTAAATAGCAAACTTGTAGGTAACAATTTGATCTACAACTTTTCTATTTACACTTTTTTCACATAACAACAACATTTTTGTGGAAAATTCAAAAAACTAAGTTTTTGGTATTTTATTTTTTTTTACAAAAAAATTTTTTTTTTACGAATTTTTTTTTTTTTTTTATGAAATTCAGTCACATTTTTTTGATGAAATTCCCTTTAAATCCTTTCTTGAATATTTTTAACAGATATTTTCACATGTCTTTTTGCAATCTTAATGTTTTGTTGATTTATAATTTTTTTGTTTATCAATGCATCATGAAAGCTTAAGCTACATGACTAATTACAGTATTAATAATTATAAAAAATATCTCAAAATTATATATAATGATGAAAATTATTTTTTTTTTCGATATTTTCGACTTTGTTAAAAAAGCTGATATTTGGACGCGTGAATTTTAGATTTAAAATTGGGGTGCTTTTTTGATATTAAATCAATATCAGATAACAAAATTAATTTTTCAATTCCAAAAAATTACAGTGTGTTTGGTACATACTAAGGGAAGTTTTCACCAAATTTCGTATAAAATTTTTTTTTTTTGTAAAAGAAAAATAAAAACCAAAAACTTAGGTTTTTGAATTTCCCACAAAATTTTTGAGGTTATGTGTGTAAATACAAAAGTTGTAGATCTTTTTGTTACCTACAACTTTGCTATTTAACTTTTTTCCATAGCTTTTGTATTTTGGCCGAAAACCGCGATAAACCGACTTACGATTTTAGCCTTAAAAACTCACCCTCTCCGACTTCCCGACCTCGGATGGAGTGGAAGTTATTTTTTCTTCCATTTTTAGCATATTCTCTTCCTTTTCCAATAGGTTTCATTCCACTATAATTTATTTTTGGTTTCAAAAATTATCTACCCTGGTCTAGAAATGGAAAGGAAGTGAAAGAAAGAACTATGTGAAGAAAACTGGGGTTTGTCACTAGGGAAAGGTAACACTATGGATGGAGTTGCTCTAAAAGGAATGTAATATTACTTATATAAATAAAAAAACAAACAATTATTTTTTTGTTTTATATTTTACCATCAATTTAAGTAACAAATACAAAAGATAATTGATGTTATAAACAAGTTAAATTACAGTAACTACAATAAGTGTATATATATATATATATATATATATATATATATATATATATATATATTATATATATATATATATATATATATATATAATGACCGAAGAAACAAACAAACGATGTAACGTTTGATTGAATGTTATGCTTTTAAGAGGAAGTTACAGACAGCATTTTAGGTCTTTTATCATATCCCGTCGATAGACTGACAGTTGGCAGAGAAGGAACAAGTAGGAATACTTTACTAAGTTTTGATATTTTGAATATTTTGTGTGATATTTGATATTTTTTGTGTTATGTCAATATCGTTTTGTGATCTGTTATTTCTTTAATCTGTAGTGACGTTGAAGTAATTATAAACTTAGACAATTTAAAAGTAAAATAATTGATTATTTACATTTTTTTATAAAGAACAATTAGTAAAAAATTTAAACTTTAAAAGTACATTATTAATCACATTTGTTTGCTTTTGATTACAACGCGGCCACACATAAAACAGTGTTCCAATAGATTTTAATTCTCGATATTTCACAATAGGACTACACAAAAGCAGTAGAAGAATTAGACTAGTAAATTGTGCTTGAGCTCATGCCTAAAAAATTTTTTTATGACCACTGTCGAAATGGCGTGTATTTACAATTTGGGTGGAGTCACCAAATTTTGATTTTATGAAAGTATGATTGATAGTGAGGCATTTGTTTCCCAAGCCATCAAAAAGTTGTGGATTTCATGTGAGAAACAAAAATTAGAACTATAATAGTAATTTTTTTAATTGACAGCTTGTAACATATAAAAAGTGTAAACAATTATGTAGAACAAAAATGTTGTAGAACAAATTTCAGGGGGCATATCCAGTCAGTTTAAGTGGAGGGTTTAGTCCTAATCATTAATCCTAAATATAATTTTTTATGCTGTCAAAAACAATAGTGTGGTAGTATTTTTTGCATGACTTTAAAATAACGTGATAAGTTATCTACCTCCAATGGAAAAAACAATTTCTTTATTTAATTTTTTTGTTGTTTTAAGATACTTTTAAGTAGTAAAGTAAATGAAAACAGTAAATCTAATTCATGAAATGCCTCTTTTTCCACTATAATTTATATTATATCTCCAAAACTATTAGGTATAGGAAATACTTGGACAATTAAAACTACAGTGACTTAAGTTAGCATTGTTTAAAATGAGTAAATTTTGTACCTTTTTTCAATTACAGAACCTTGAACTTGTTGAGATTTTCATTGAAATTTTGATTATAACTTTTTAAATCCCCTGTATAACAAACAACAACTTTTTATTCTTATACTGAGGAAGGAGAGTGGATTTTAAATTTAAAAAATACAGGTTGTTTTATTAAAAAAACAAATCTTTGATGCGTTTTAAAGTTTGAAAGTTTTAAAATTGTTTTTGTAATATAGAAAAATATACCTAATTCAGGTAAGCTGAGATTTGAATAGAAAACATTAATAAAAAAAAAAACACATTTTCAAAATGGGGATCACGGACTTTAGTTCCCAACCCTTTCAATTTATTCAATTCAATAATTAAACTTAAATGTAAAATTTCTTAATTTTATCACAATTTATCACTCATCATTATAATATCACTTAAAAAACTATTTATTAAAATAATTAGTAATTTAGTACTTCCGTACGCATAACTTTAAAACGTACCTATTACACAGGTGCTAATTAAAAGATAAAAATTAAAATTAAAATCTACTTCAAATTAAGTGTTTTTTATTTTAGTTTAACATTAGAAAAAAAAACTCCGTTTGAAGAGCTTAGCCTTAGGTTAGTACGGTATTAACCAAATAATTCAGGTTCAATAAATGGGCTAATTTCGTACCCACATAGTACCATTCCATTATTTTATTAAGCATGAGAGTAATTCTGTAGTTTACACACCTGTACCATAGTTCTTTATCTTTAACGAAATCACCACAAACGAGGCACAGTTCCTTAACACCAGTCTCACCTTCCATTCTTTCAATAAAATCTTTATCTAACTGTTCTTCGTTATCATATAAAACTTTTTGTGCTATCTCGGACTCAAAAGATGATGAACTCTCCTTTAGAGTTTGTTTTTTTATATTTATTTTTTCTGTTTTTAATACCTTTTGTAGTCACAGCTCCTCACCTATTCTTTTTACATACATTTCATTGGTAATGAAGTAAGTAGTTTTCCCTTCTGTTTTGGGATGCTTTTCTTGTTAGGTGCTGGGGATATTTTACTAAAAGGTGTTGTTGAGATGTTCAGGTCAAACGAGCTCTTTGAAATTTCCAATAATAGACAATTATAAATAAAAATGTACAAATACAAAGTAAAAAACGATAAGATTTCATAATTTGTATGCTAGTTTTAGCCTAAAACGACAAATTTGCACTTGCATAAGTTTTCTCCCAAATTTATGATATTAATACGTTAATTAAATCATCGTAATAACGCTTGTACTCATCCCAGACATTCTTTTACACTGCACTTTCTTGTTATTTACAAATATTATTTTCTTCAGCTTACCTTAAATATATTTTTTTGAATTAAAAAAACATTTACGCAAAAAAATTCTACCAACTTTCAGTCTATAAATTACGGTAAACATTACAGAATATTTAACATTTACTTGTGCGACGTATCTGTCTAACCCCTGATATTTAAAGATATTTAAAGATACTTGGTCGCCGCCTATTTTTTGAAAGCTAAACCAGGTAGAGTTGACCAAGATATATTTATAGAAATTATCTTGGAGTTTATTTTATTGAGAAGATACAAGATTGGTTTGGCAGAAATTCAGTAAACAAGGTCGCTAGAGAAGGGTCCCGGAACACAAAATCACGCACCATCTTGTTAATTGGTGTAGACACAGGAAATAAGGAATTTGGGGTGGCATTTATAGTCGATAATAAACTGAAACACTTCATAACAGATTTTCAAGCAGTTAATGAACGAATTTGTAGGATACGAATAAAGACTCTGTTCTTCAACTTATCCATAATGGACGTTTAAGTTTAAAGGCTGTCCAGAATATGTCTGCAACGTATTCTTCAATTTTTCGGTCATGTGGATTGCAGAGGGAGAGACGTTCCGGGAGAATATCAAGAGAACGATTACCAACTAGATGGTTCGACCAAATTAGGAATCCAGCTGGAAACTCATTCTGCGAAGCTCTAAGAGCAGCTGACGATAGAGACCAATGGAGAAACATTGTTCTTCTTCTTCTTTGGGTGCCGTGTCCGTATTCAGACGTTGGCCGTCATCATGTTTACAATTTCCTGAAACCTTTCTCTGTCGACTGCTGCGCGAAATAATTTTTCTATGTGTGAAACCACACCATTGTCTAATATTATGCAGCCATGAAAGTTTCTTTCGACCAATCCATTCTCTTTCCTTCCACTTTTCCTTGTATTATAAGGCGAAGTAAATGGTATTTAGGTCCTCTAATTATATGGCCGAAGTATTCTGTTTTTCTCCTCTTTATGGTGTTTATGAGCAGACGTTCTGAATTGATCATTTGAAGAACATCTTCATTGGAAGTGTGCGAAACCCCACGATATCTTTAGGATTCGTCTATAGCACCACAATTCGAATGCTTCTAACTTGTTTAGCATTGTGGTTTTTAACGTCTATGTCTCACAACCATACAATAGGATCGACCACACATATGAATAAACATAGAAACATTGTTAGGTTAGGAAAATAGTTAATGACTAAAAGCAATAGCGAAGCTGGTATTGCTGTTTTTATTTTATGTAAATTTGTACGATTCATTGTAGATTCCTTTAATATAGCCAGAAAATTAGATAGACCTACTAGTCAGAGAAGAAGAGGAATACTTAGAAAAAGATTCCTTGATAACATCGATGAAGAAATGAGAAATATGGGAATACGTATTTGGCGGTGAAAGGGTTGTAAAGCAGTACGATGGTGATAATAAAGAAAAAAAAAGCAGCATTATGATATAAACAAGTATTCGCATATTTACACAAATAAATTATTTCAATTGTTTACCCTGTACCCCACAACAGCTTTATTTAGAACTCCAAAATAATTGCTATAGATTTGTCTTTGTCAACTTAGTTATAGCAAACTTATTTTCTTACCTAATAGCATAGGCTGTGGGGAAAAAAGGATAATTTTATGTAATATGGAATAGGTTATAAAGGGCAACTTCAGGAGCAATCTCCCAGCTCATTCAACAAAAAATTTTTGGTTATTGTTTATTTATGAGCATTTATAGGTGCAAAATACGTATTTTTTGCATAAAGTAAGTGTTGTAATGGGTAATTTCTGTATATATTATGAAAGTACTCTAAAAGACCTTCAATTTGAGCCGGTATACGTTCATTTTAATTTATTTGTTATTGCAAAAATGACGAATGAAGGTCAAAATTAAAAAAACGTAATGTTTAATGAAAAATTGCTTTTTTTAGGCCGTGCTTACGGTATTCGCAATGTTTGCCACATGCGGTTTCGGTGCTACATTGAAAAAAGGTAAACTTTATTCGTCATTTTTAACAATAAATAATGATTTTAATTTAAGGAGAATATAAATACTTGAAAATATAAGTTTTTAAGTAGTAAATGACGCCAGATTCGTTTCTTAATTGTTATTAAGAAAAAAAAAAATTATATTATATACAGAAATTACCCATTACAACACTTACTCTAGGCAAAAACTGAAAAAAAACAAAAAAATACGTATTTTGCACCTATAAACGCTCATAAATAAACAATAACCAAACATTTTTGGTTGAATAAACTGGGGGATTGCTCCTGAGTTTGCCCTTTCTAACCTAGGCCACATTACATTAATTCCTGGATTAGAGAGTACTTTTTCCCTCACAGCCTGGGCTATAACGACCATCTAGTATATTAGAAGTTTTTTTTTACCAGGTTTTCGATCAGAAACGAAACACAATTTTTCTTTTTCTCTAATAATTAACTTCATCAGTGTTCATGAATATTTTAAAATATTTATTAATCAGCATCATTTGCTAAGAATATAAAAAAAAGAAAAATATTAAACACTATCTAAATTGAATTTTTGTACTTAATTATTCATTTATTTTTAAAACATTTTTTTCCTATTAACAAACGTTCTTTATTGTTGTTATTGAAAACCCGGTAAGTTCTATTTTATTATTGATTGTGTTACGTAATTTATTAAACAGCATCAGAACTACTTTGTTTTAATATTGCTCTTCTAAAAAAATATGTTGATAAAATAATTTGTGTAATTCCATATATGGGCCTAAATATGCTAAAAATGTTCAACAAACTGTCAATCCTTGTAGACTATTGATTATGCACTTAAGAAAATAACTAGAACGTTTTAGGGGTTTTATCGTTTCATATAGCCAATGGACCCCGCATATAAAAAACCGCGGAGTGCTACCATTTAAAAGCTGTTCAAAATAAATTTTACTATCTAAGTTTCACCTTTTAAAGTCAAAAATAATCTTTTTTGCAAAAATAAATTCAAAAAACAAAGCAAAAAAACACGGAAAAACGTGATGTTTTTACCAGATAAACTTTTTACATGAGGGTATATGTATAGGCATTGCATTAAAAAAACAAAACTTCTATATTTCTTCTTAAAAAAGACGTTTGGTAGAATTCTTTACAATTCACAGCATCTGAGAAACGATATTTCAAAGTTTGTCACCATTTTTCCTATTTTTTGCCAACATTGTTCTATAACTTTTTTCTACGCAGTTTTAGGTATCTTCTTTTTAAAGTACCATCTCCGCGGCGGAGGTCGGCAATCATCATAGCTATTCGGATTTTTGAGACGGCTACTCTGAAAAGTTCGTTTGATGTTCATCCGTACCACTCTATCAGGTTGCGCAGCTATGACATTCTACGCCTCCCTATGCTTTTATTTGCTTGGATCTTGTCACAAACAGTTGTAGTACCCACAAGAACCACAATCGCAAACGAAGTTAGTGTATCTAAAGGCAGAACCTCAACATTTTAGTGGAATTTTAGTGGCGCAGCAAATAAAACAAATAAACATCAAAAACTACCACCGGAAGAAACAGTATCAGCTCTGGAGCAGAAGTGATCACTTCAGAAGACGCTATTGCTAAACTGGAATAAATCCAAAACTAGCAGCTTCAAAAACCCATCAAAATATAAAAGATTAAAAAAAAATAGCTGAGGATAAGGGTAGCGAAGATGACGGAAGAATCAGAAAAAGAGAACATTTAAAGCAAAAATAAATATAAGCAGAAAAAGTGGACGAAAAAGATTCTTATTTGAAGAAGACAGCAGTGATGACGATAGTATTGAAGATATAAACGAAGCATTTCAAGTAATTCTACCATAGACAAAGTTGAAGAAAGGAATAAAAAAATTATGTTCCTCGATCAAATGCATTTGGGCTTCTTGACAAAAGTAAACGTAGATGATTGGATTGTGGTTACATAAAATAAGAAGAAACAGTTAAAAATGTATGTAGGTCAGCTAACAGAAAAAGAACCATGCCTAGAGGCAAAATTTTATCGGCGGCTCAGTAAGACATTTACATTTCATTGGCCTGTTGTAGAAGATAAAAGAGTAATCAATGAAGATGACATGTTTATATAATTACCCTATACTACAGTAGATAAAAGGGGGAAAATAGTATTTACCGTTACATTTACGTATGTCCTATTGAAAATAAATGCTTTATATAGCATATATTAAAGCTATTTATTTACACTACCCCGGCAAAGTTGCTTTCACTCTGATAGTAAAAGTGTGCCTCAGGTCACACTTACTCTACATCAGTTGGATAAGTCAAAATGTGCCTCAGGGCCTGTGCTATCGATAATGAAATTTGATTAAATTGCTGCACATGTACATGTAACTTGTAAATGCTGATTTATTTTAAATATTATATTAAAATAGCAATTTTGATCAAAATATGTAGTTTTATATTTTAATAAGTATATATTTTTTAAATAATTCTCTCAGTCTGATGTAAATATTTGTGTAATACGTCATATCATATCATGTTATGTTCTAGCATATTATTATAAGTAAGTTTACCATTTTACATTTTTTGTTTATTTGTTGCTCGTATTATAATGTACTCCTGAAGGAAGCTTTATTTAATTGTCAAATCTATATCTAATTGGCAAAATATTCAGACTAAAAAAAATGTAAAATTTTTACTTCTGACCGAAAATCTGATAACTGATACTTCTTTTACGCATATATATATATATATATATATATATATATATATATATATATATATATATATACAAATATCTTAAATATAAACAATAATACTGTTTTCATCATCATTACAGTTGATAATGACTTTACAAAGATTTCACTGAAAAATGTCAATGTAAAGTCCGATACAATACTCTACAAAAAATTTTCGTACAGATTTAACAAAAAATATAATTTCTACAACAAGATGAATATTCTAAAATATTTTTATAACACGAAAAGTTCTATTTACGAAAGATATTAAATTAAGTTATTTTTTTTTGAAAAAGCTGTTTAGAAAATAATATGATATTAAACAACAAAAAACCGTGGCCTTTTACCAATTGTGGAAAGATGCAAAGGGAGTGATGAAGAGGTGCCAAATGCATCCCCAATAAAGTTATAAATCCTGCTAGACCACCAGTCCTCAGAAGTCTTCAAAACGCACATTCAAAATATATTCACCAGCCCAAGCAATCTTATATTTGACCAAGCCTTCCGTGTACTTACTGAGAGATATACACAACGACAGCCCGAAGTCCCTTTCCACCCATAAGTACCCAATAAACATCCTCTTAGGACCTTTTTGAATCCAAAAACTCCAATTCACCAGGTCCTGACAAAATTCTCATGAACTTCGTGAAATATCTACCTGACGAACATAGTTATTGCATCACTCAAACTCTGCTACTTTCTATCACCTTGGAAAATAGCCAACATGATTTTTGGTACCAAATGTTATGGTTAAAGTCTTCGAGAGGATCCTTAAAGAAAGACTCGTACTCTTTACGACAGAAAAAATATTATTCCCTCATTTCAGTTCGGCTTTAGATAAGGTAACGATAACCGCTTTGACTAAAATCGTCACCCATATCACTCAAAAGTTTAATAATAAAAAAATTTCTTTCGGCATTTTTATTGATGTTAAGAAAGCCTATGACCAAGTTTGGCATGCCGGACTAGTGAAGAAACTTCTGAACGTCGGCTTGTCCATCTACTTTGTTGGATTAATACACTCATATGTCTTTGTCAATGGTCAATTTACAACACTCTTTACTTCTACGGCAAGAGTACCACAAGGTTCTGTCTTGGCACCCATACACTACACAATATACAATAGAGACTTCTCCAGCCCACAAGACATGAATACATTAATACTACTTTATGCAGATGATACTGGTTTCATAATAACATCTCGAGATATAGGTGTCGCCAGAAGACATGCTCAAAATCACTTAAAAGATAGGTAGTGTGGGACAGTAAAGCTAAATTCTAATAAAACTCAAGTCATACTCTTTAGATATTCCAACTTTATCGACCACGTTACACACAATGCTGAAGAAAGAATTGACCTGAGGCTATGGGGGACCGACTTCAACTCAGAGATCAGATTGAGTACCTACTACTCTCCTGCCCTAATATATCAACTATCGAACATCCAGAGAAGACTCTCTGTGCATAAGTTCTACGTTACAAACTATCAGAGGCCGAAAGTTCAGAACCCAAAATACCACTCATAACTACCTGCTCATCTTTCGGCAATATATTCATCAGACACCTTACGTTTCCTCCCTACAAAACTGCTGACTTCTACCATCCACAAACTCCTTACTGAATACCTCGACACCCTGGAGGCAACTGGACTGTTTTTCCGAATACTCAGATAAATAGGTCACTTCGACCTTTGCACACAGACATGTAGGGATCGGTTTTCTGTGGTTTATCGATCCCATTGCACAATTATACCTGTCCACAAGTAGGATACAGCCACAGTTCCGCTCAACTCGAAATAAATTCAACAATTTAATAAAACTATATCATTAATTTATTCAACTTATTCAGATATTCAATTAAATAAACAAATCCGAAAAAACCCATTTCAACATCCAAGCTGTTTCTCCTCTGACCGCCCTCTAAAGACGACCTCTTCCGCAGGACACACAACTCCCCATACCAATCTACAATGATGATGCCACATGCTAGCAGATTGAGTATCATTTGGCTATAACATTAGAGTTATTTACAAAGAACCAAATATATGTATCATGCTATTACAAATCAGATACATCTTAAACTATATAAAATGGGGTTTATTTCCTTTAAGGAAAAAATACATCAACCATTGCTGTCTACTGTTTGAAAGTAACTTGGAAAGTGTTAGTAAGATATGTTATCATTCGTTTATTATTTTTTTTGTCTTGGTAAATTTCTCATCGGTTTGCTTTCTTGGAGTTTCTGCTTCACTACCTTATGTTAACCACTCTAGATAGTACGTGGAATTAAATTAATACTTTTTCATAAATGTGTATTACTGCAGTTAAAAAAAGCTGTGCTTTTTTATAGAACGTGTTAAATAAAAATATTTTAAAATCAATCAACTGGTTGCTTTTAAATATAATAACATATACCCTGTCAACAAGAATCCCCTCTAAAATATTCCCACTAGTATTTTATTTTTAAGAGATATTCCGAAAAAACAGATTACATTAACAATGATTTACTTAAGATTAAGAAGAATACCCAGTTATTTACAAATTAATATTTCCCATAGATAAAAACCTTCAACTTCCTTGGTTTATATCAAGGTTGCTAAAATAGCAGGATGTGTATATGTAAGAAACTATGATGAGAGCGAAGATGTTGAATGAGCTGTTGGACAATCCAGCAGAGCCTGTTTGCATTGCAGCTGGCATTTCACCTAAAAGAAAGATATGTTAGTATTTACATAAATATTCGTAATGAAGTAGTTTTAGCTATTTATGTTAAAATTTTTAAATATTAAATCAATTATCCTTTCGTTTATAAAATCTTAAATTTTCTATTACTTTTTTATGGAGGTATATCGTTATTACCAGGGGGACATACACAAACAGTAAGATACATATTGTTATATAAAAAAATATTTTTTACAATGTGGTATATAGTTTAGTCACTTTAAGATAACTTAATAAAGACGGTAGGTTTGAGGTTGGCACATTTTTTAAATTGCCACTAAGGGCACACGCGATTCTTTCGTTCTGGTACACTGGACACTTGACAGTTATGAGCTTTGATATTTACTTTGTGATCAGTCCAGGGCATTTGATTTACGACAGTAATACTTTGGTCGGTTGTTGCATTGCTTGCCAGAGAGTCCACTTCCTCATTACCAGTTATGGCAGGGGTGGCCAACCTTTTTAAGTCGAGTGCCAATATGAGAACAAAAAAAATTTGGCGTACCACTAAAATTTTTCGACATACTAATATGGATACTATATATTAATAATATACGGTACAATATGTATTTCTTATGTAAATTCCACATTTTTCCGTTTAGTCAAGATAGTGGAGGTTTAAAAAATAACGTAATAAGTAAAACATATCAACAAACTTACTTTATTGTTAATAAAAATAAAATAAAAACGTTAAACAAAAAAACTTAAATATTTTCTTATTATCTAAATTAATTTAAATTATTAAACAGTTACTTATTTAATGTGGTATTTGAACTTGTATTTTTTTAATTAATTCATCTATATTGGGATTAATTTCGGAACTAGCCAACAGAACTAGATTTTTTAAATGCATGTCAGTTAATCGTGACCGATATTTTGATTTTATTATGTTCATAATAGAGAACATTTGCTCACAAACGTACGTTGAACCAAATCTACAACAATATCTCAAAGCTAACTCGTGTAAATTAGGAAAATTGTTTGCTGATACAAATTTCCAAAATTCAATATAATTGGGATCAGTAACAGTTGAAATAATTTCCTTATATTTGGTTTTTAGTATAGGTTTTGTATTACTTTACTAGTGGTTTTGTAAATAAACAATTTCGATCTGTATTTCATTTCATTTTGTCTTTTTGAAAATCTTCAAACCGAGTATTGAATGAACCTAGCAAAATAGATATAAGGTTTTTAAATCTGTCACAATTTGGAGTTCTACTGACCTTGTTGGCTAATTCCTGCATTAATGTGAAATGTGTCAATCTCTGTTCTCCAAAATCGTTACAAAAAAGCATAAGTTTATTCACAAAAGAAGATATATGACCAACTAGAGTAGGAAAAATACAATGTAATCTTAAATTAAATGTAATCTTAAATTTAGTAGATTTAAATGTCTCATAATATCAGTGAGAAAAGCTAAATCCCAAAGCCAATCTTTATCATTAAGTAACGAGCACTCACTGGGTAGTTCATTGTTTTCTTGCAAATATTTTAAGACGCACTCCTTCAAGTTCCAAAACCTTTCGAGTGCATTTCCTTTGGAGAGCCAGCACACACTGCAATGGAGAAGTAACTCTCCATCTTGCTCCGTTTCTTCCGGGAACAGTTCTCGAAATTGTCGTCGATTCAATGCCCGAGCTCGTATTTTGTTAATGCAGTGTGTTACATGGTCAACAACAGATGACATGTTTAGGTCCTTGGCACAAAGAGCTTCCTGGTGAATAATACAATGGTACTTAAAAACTTTTCTTCCCAAATATTTTCCAGTAATGTAACAAACCCCTTTAGTCTACCAACCATGCAAGAAGCTCCATCTGTACAAACACTATCTAATTTTGACCATTCAACGTTGTTGACTTCGATTACGTTTTAAGCTGTTGAAAAATGTCCTCTCCTGTTGTTGTGACTAGTTGGCGCAAATTCAGAAGCTCTTCGGCATTTTCAAAATTATCATTGGTATAACGGACAAAAATGCTTAACTGCCCATTTTCTGTGTTGTCACAGAACTTTCATCCAACGCTAAAGAAAAGAATTTGCAGGATTGTAATCCACTTATAATTTGGGAAACAACATCCTGGCCCATATCATATATACGGCGCATGACTGTATTTCGGGATAATGCAATATTATCGACCATATTTTTGATCTTTACATCTCCCACATTTTTAGCAAATATTGCCAGACTATTTTTAATTATCTCCTCTAAATCAGAGTAGGCATTTTTCTTCCGGGCTAACAGCAGAGAAAGTTCATATGATGTTTTAACCATAGTTTCCATTTCATCACTTCTCTTCTGAAACAGTGACTGTTGGCTGGCTAGGGTTTTTTTTTTTTTTTCAATAAAGTCGGCTCGCAAATGTGAACCAATAGGATATTTGTTGCTGAAGTCCTTATGCAGTTGTTTATAATGTCGTTCCAGGTTAAATTTTTTCGGAACTGCTACGGACAATCCAGATATCAAAAAAACAGGCTTTGAAGTATTACGATTAGTAAATAAAAATTGTTCTTCCCAAGCAGGTTGAAAATCGCGAATTGCAATATCATCTTCGTATTTTCGTTTTGAAGTCGAAGGCTTACTCGTGGACATATCGAACAAATACTTTTAAAATTTTAAAGAAACAATGCGCGATGACAAACTAAGCAAGGGTAACGCAGTCCTATTGCACATTACGACAGCTAGGATCACGTGCACCAATCTATCGTAACTTCTGTAAACCTACCAAGTTTCTTCTTATTATTTTTTGTTTTTCAAGTTTTAATTTTTTTGAAAGTTTGATTAGTTTGAAAGTCCTATCAGTGGCACGCGTAGCGTCAATCGTGCCACAGAGTGGCACGCGTGCCGCGGGTTGGCCATCCCTGAGTTATGCTAATGAGGAACTGTACTAAAGAAGGTACTTTGATGAAGGAAATGTATTTTTGTTGAGTCTGTAGATAAGATAACAATTTTTTGATCTTAAGAAGTATGGCGTGAGTTGTATATAGCTCTTTTATTCCAATTAATGGGCTCATTACACGTATAAAACAATTTGTTAGAATTCGTATGGTAGACTTGACGTTTTCGTATATGTAGACTGCAGCATGTTCTTCATCACATTTGGATGCATCAGTAAAGATTTGATGGGTTGTTGGGTATTTGGATATTACATTTTTATAGTAGTTCTTTTAGAGACGTGTCTATTTTTGGAGGTTTTATCATCCAAGGAGGAAGATTTACATGAATAGGCATATTAAGACTGAAGTGTTCTAAATTAAGACCAACACCTCTTATTCGCTCAGGAAATGGTAGTTTTTTATTGCTGTTGTTTCTGTAAAGATGGGACGATATATTTGTTCTGCAAAGCATTGTTGAGTAGGTTACGTTGCTGTTGTTTTCTAAAATGCTGGCAACGTAATTTAGTGATAAAAGTCGCCTTCGTTGGCTTAAGGGCAGTTCATTAGCCAGAGCTTGTAAACTACTTACTGGACTAGTTTTGTGGCACCTAAAACTAATCTCAAGCACATATTTTAAATGTAGTCAAGTTTTTAAAAAAATGTTTTGTTAGCAGTATCGTAGCATAAACAGCCGTAGTCTAGTTTACTTCGTATTAGTGATCTGTATAGAGTAAGTAAGGTTGTTTTATCTGCCCCCCAAGAGGTATTTGACAGCATTTTTAGTAGATTAATTCTGGATTTGCAAGAACGTTACAGATTGGTTATGTGACTTTCCCAATTTAAGTTACGTTCAAAAGAAAGTCCAAAGAAATTTATTTCTTCTGCGTGTTTCAGGGCAACTCCATTAAGTGTTAATTGAACATTAGGATAATTTTTTCTTTTGCTAAAACTTAAATAACGTGTCTTTTCACTCTTGAGAATATAAAACCCGTGTTTTGCGACCAGCTTTCAATTTTGTGTAAGGTAGTTTGCAGTATATGTGTTCCTAGAGTTACATTATTTGTTTTTAGATAAATGACTAAGCCATCTGCATATAGGCTAGTAAATACAGGTAGTTTTATTTGATGTATAATACTATTTATTGCAATTAGAAAGAGAGTAGGACTTAGAGTAGATCCTTGTGGAGTACCGTTTTGAAGTACTGGTCTAGAAGATGAAAATCCATTGGTTCTAACTCGAAAAGTTCGTTTCTAGAAAATTTTTAATAAAGGACAACATATACACTTGAACATCCCATTCTTGAAGTGTTTTTAGTAAAAGATGTCTCCATGTTGTGTCAATCGCTTTTCTTATGTCAAAAAATACGGCAATAAGTTTTTGGTTGTGCAGAAAGAATTCATGTATGCTTAATTCAAGTGTTATTAGATTGTCTGTTGTGATGCTACCTGTTTTTAGAAGAAAACCAGAAAGTTGACAAATAAACAAAATCTAAAGAAATTTAGAATAAAACAATTACAAAGGCCAAGAATAACTTTCCACAACTTCGTAGAAATTAATAGTAATGGTAGCAGTAGTAATAGCAGTAGCAAGAGTAGTTCATATCTATCAAGAATAATCTGTGTATCCTGATAATTCCAAAGGGCAAGCAAGTAAGTAATTTCTTAAAAAATTTTAATCTGTGAAAATTAAGAACTTACCATTTAATACGTGAACTCGTATACTTGCAACATCAGCATTTGAAGGGCTGCAGGAATATTTTCCAGAGTCCTGTATACCAGCATTCTGGATTAGTAAGAAACTTGTAGTAACATCACCCTTTTCAGTGATCACGCTTACCCCACCACGGCTGGAATCATAGCTGATAACCTATTAAAACAAGGAAGATTACTATGTTTCATTTAACAGTAATAAAGAAAAATTTTAATTAATTTGCCTGCCTACGATTTACAAATGCTTTTTTTTCTCTCTTTTCAATCCTGACCCCCCGAGAGTGTAGTGGTCATTGTGATGTCGTGAATTGTCCATCTTCAAAGATCTCTGTCTCTGGTCATTTCTTTTAACTAATGGATAGGTCCTTGGCATATTCTTGAAATTTACTCGATCCATCTTGTTGGGGATCTTCCCAGTGATCTTCTGCCTGCTATATTACCTTGGATAATAAGTCTTTCCATTTTTTCGTGTCTACCCTCACAAAATGGCCAGAGCATCTTTATTGTTGGGAGATGGACTTGCTGGATAGCCGTTTGCTGACTTTTACCTCATTTAGAATTGAATTATTTGTCCTGTGGTCGGGCCACGAAATTTGTAACATTCTTCTCCAACAGAACATTTCAGTGGCGTCTATCTTTCTTCTTTCCGCTTATGGTAGGGTCCAAGATTCACATCTGTATGCCAGCATTGAGAATATTAAGCAGAATCTTTAGAGGTCGTGAAATTTGAGAGTCCTTCTATATTTTGGCAAAATTTTCCTCAATCGACTTTTGATAGATCACATTTACGTTTTGTTTCTTCCTGTAGTGAATATGTGTTTGTGATCAATGATTCCAGAAACAAATATGAGATCATAACCTCAAACCGATCTCTTCTTGACTATTTGCAAGAAGAGCTGTGTCATCTGCAAAACATAGCTTGTTTATTTTTAGGCTATTTATTGAGATGCCATTTTCCCATCCTTCAAGCGATTTTCTCATAATATGCTCCACGTATATATTAAATAATTGTAATGACAGTATATTATATCCTAGTCTGACACATTGTTCTGGATGGAATTAATTTGAGAGTGTGTTAAGTACTTTAACTGTTCCAGTAGTATGCATTAAGTTCAGTTATAAGCGAAATTAAGTGTTACAGCATGCCTACTTCTTTTAGTATCTGCCATAAGTGATGCCACTTGACCCTGTCGAACGCTTTGCGATAACCTATAAAACAAATTTATAGTGGCATGTTTTTATTAGAACCACTTAAAAATGTTACATATAATAAATAGAATAATTGTATGGATTCTGCGATTTAAGAAACAAATACCTAAATTAGAGGATATTGTGAATTTGAATTTAGGACATGGGTAGTGATAGAAAATACAAAACGATGATTATAAGTTTTAAAAACTAAAATTTTAAGGAAGATCTTTGGAACGACTAAATAACGAGAAATATGAAACTCTAGATATAATTATGAACTTCACTAATCGTTTAAAGAAACATTCGATGGGATGATCACGTAGTGAGAATAGATGATGAAGAACTGTCAAGAAGAACTCTAAATGATAAAATATAGGCAGACCACAAATGAAAGGTCATGTAAAATATGCAAGAACGGAATGGTCAGGGACTGCTCATACTATTATTCTTCTTAAGCTTGTTGGCATTCACTCCTGGACAAAGACCTCCCCATAAGTTCTCTAATATTTTCTGTTTTGTGCTATTTAATGTCAGTTTTGTTTTGATCTAGACATATTCAACATTCGGCCTTCTTGGATATAGTGGCTGATAACTATGTAAGTGTCACAATCTCCGTTCCATAGGTCATAACTGGTAGACTACAACTGTTTGATACACTTTTCTTTAAATTTATTGATATATGTTTGTTTTTAATACAACACTGAGTCTTGCTACCGCTGCATAAGTCATTTAAATTCTTCTAGTGATTTCTGCAGTTTGATTCTGTTTGCTTGGTTTGACAATGTGACCTAGGTATATATAATCTCTTCGACACTTTCGATCTCACTCTCATTTAGATATTTTAATATGCCATTATAGACTTATATGCTTCTGCCAGGAATATAACCTGTTGTTAAGTAATACACTCTTCAAGCTCCCCAAACGTCGACTTTACACATGGAAATCCCCCGCTGACTCACCTGACAACATCATTAGAAATCAGATAGATTATATAGCAGTACCAACAAGATATAAAAACATGATAAAATCATCAAAAACGTACCCAGGTGCCGATGTTCCTACGGACCACAATGTGTTGGTATGCAGAATGGTCATGAGAGTAAAACGGCTCGAGAAAAGATCTAATTTAAACACAATCGATATTAAAAAACTCACTAACCCAGAAACCGAAATAAAAGTACGAGAACAACTAGAAAAGAAAATAAAGGACATTAACGAGAACACGTCGGTAGAGAGATGGGATAAATCGAGGGAAGCAATCCAAACAACATGCGCGACTCTATTAAAGCGTGACCGACGAAAAAAGAAAGAATGGATGAAGAAAATACGACAGTTACAATATGCACAAAAAAATAAAATCAATGACAAACAAGAGGAAATTCAATAAGTCACCCAACAGCATAAAAGATAGCGATGGAAATCTTATCTCGGAGCCATCAACAATAAGTCAGCAGGTCCGGACAATGTACCCTGCGAAATATTAAAGATCCTATGTAAATCAGACAAACAGTTCCTTGATAATCTAGTTGTACTTTTTAACAACATATATAATAGCGGTAAAATCCCGGAGAACTGGCTACAGTCAACATTTATTACAATCCCAAAGAAACCAAATGCCCAGATTTGTGATGACTACCGGCTTATAAGCTTGATCAATCATGTCACTAAAGCGTTCACTAAGATCATTCACAGAAGAATATATGATAAATGTGAGTCAAATATTGATAGATCGCAGTTTGGTTTTCGGAAAGCACTTGGAACTAGAGAAGCAATTTTCGCTCTCCAGGTGCTTATACAACGGTGTAGAGACGTTGATAAAGACGTGTATCTGTGCTTTGTAGATTTTAGAAAAGCATTTGACAATGTCAATCATGAACAATTGATAGGTATTCTGCGAAAGACAGGTATTGACGACAAGGACATTCGAATTGTGGCAAACCTATACTGGGGTCAAACAGCAAGAGCAAAAATTGGCAACGAACTCACTGAAAGCGTGCAGATCAAAAGAGGTGTCCGTCAGGGGTGTATATTATCCCCACTCCTATTCAATATGTATTCCGAGGAAATATTTAACAAATGTATGGAAAATGCAAATGAGGGCATTAAAATAAACGGCGAGTTAACGAACAATATAAGATACGCCGACGACACGGTGATCCTTGCCAGTACCATAGACGAATTACAACAAGTAATGGAAAGACTTTATTCAGTTAGTAAGGAATACGGCCTGAGCCTCAACTTCAAGAAGACAAAGTGGATGCTGATAAGCAAAAAGCAACAACCTGCTCGACAATTACGGATAAGTAACATATTAATTGACCATGTAGAATCTTATGTGTACCTTGGCATCAACGTAAATGCAAAATGGGAACAGACCATAGAAATTAAGGCGAGAATAGAACGAGCTAGAGCAGCATTTAGCAATATGAAAAAGCTCCTCATAAGCAAGGATTTGTCTCTTCCCTAAAACTACGTATAGTTAAATGCTACATTTTTCCGATCTTGCTGTATGGCGTGGAGGCCTGGACGCTGACGGAGACGCTAACGAGAAAACTAGAAGCATTCGAAATGTGGGTGTACCGACGCATTCTTCGTATATCCTGGACCGAACATGTTACCAACATAGAGGTACTCCAAAGAATCGGAAAGGAGAAAGAAATCGTGAATACAATTAAACAAAGAAAGCTTGAATATCTAGGACACATATTGAGACACGATAAGTACCGTCTGCTACAATTGATTGTCCAGGGAAAAATAGACAGTAAGCGAGGGCCAGGCAGGAGAAGACACTCGTGGCTCCAAAATCTGCGGAAGTGGTTCGGGCTCACATCGGTCGAACTATTCAGAAGCGCAGCAAACAAGATCAAAATTGCCATGTTAATAGCCAACGTTCGCAACGGACAGGGCACTTGAAGAAGAAGAATATGCCATTACTTTGGTTTTAGTTAAATTCATATTTAAATCGTTTTTCCCAGATTCTCGTTTAAGTTCCTTCAGCATGTATAGTAGTTCCTTTGTATTGTTACTTACGAGTACTATATCATCAGCAAATCTTAGATAATAAAAAGACTGATATTTTTTTTTCTTAGATAACTTCAAAATCCGTCATCGATTTTAATTCTGCGTTGTTTCTAATTTAACTTCGTGAACACATCTTCTTGAATGCAAGAGTAAACAATATTGGAAACATCGTGTCTCCCTGTCTAACTCCTCTCTGTCAACACCAGCAAAACCAAGCTAATGATCATCAGCAAAGAAAACATAACTGGAGCAAATCTTTATGTGAACCAAATGAGAATTGAACGTGTATCACAGTATAACTAATTGGGAATTGTAATCAATGAGTCGTGGGACAATACCCAAGAGATTAAATGTCGCATGACATATGAGTTCTCTGTGTTCAAGAGTCACGACCTCACCCTAGAAACAAAAATAAGGCTTATGTTATGCATGGGAAGAGAAAATGCTACCTAAAGAATAAGATACATTGTGCTCAACTATAGTATAATGATAATAAAGATGAAATTTGCCTAAGATTCAAGTGTTTTTGAGCATTTTTATATCATAATCTAACAGTACTTATATATTTGAGTAGTAACAATCGCATTTAGAATAGAACAGTAATATAAAACTACAGTGACAATTATCAAAAAACTTCTATACTTACATCGTCATGATGATACCAAAAAATATACGCGGGTGGCTCAGGACTAAATCTGATGGAGCATGTTAGGTTGATGGTACTACCTTTATCGACATGTAGATCTGGTCCCCCTAGAATCTGAGCGGTAGGTACTGTAAAAAAAGCAAAAAATATTGAAATCTTAACTTGGTGTATTCAAGTATTTTAAGTATAAAGAGCATTTAAAAAAACTCCGCAAAAAATTACTATAAAATGAATAAGATAGCAATAACAATTAATATAGGAGTGATACACAAATATTTTAATGTCTATCTGATCAAAAGTTTGTTAATCATCATCATTCTATTTTTTTGGATCCTTATTATAATGAATTAAAAAATCATTTTAACAAAACACCGATAAAACGGAAAAATAAACTTACCGACTACATTTAAGTTGACGAAATAACTTTTTACCGGTTGGGTACTAATCTGACATTCATAAGTACCAGCATCTCTTTTTTGAGCCCATTTGATCTGCAGAGTCCAGTCGTCTGTTTCAGGATGATGATTTGCTTGAAAACGTTGATCGCTCGTATATGTATAGCTGCCCACTGTGAGGATATGAATATCTCTGTGTCTGATCCAGGATACCTAAAAACAAAAATGTTCGTTAAACATTATCAAGTTTATCAACTAATAACGAAAGATTAGTTATTAAATGGTTTAAATTAGAAAAGTTGATCGCTAGAAGCCTAAGATCAAAATTTTGCTGACACTATGTGTTCCCCTCTCTCTGTGAAGTCTTTGTTTTTGATGTATGTTTCATACTTGTTTTTCCTAAAAATTGTTGTGTTGTTGGGTTTGGTTTTGGACATAGTAAATCTCAGTGTATTGGTTCTTTTGAATGTTGTTGTGATGTAGTTTTCTTGATTGATTTTATATCCTTTTTGACTACTAGATCGAAAGTAGGGTAAGTCAGAATTTTAAACATTTAAAAAAGGAAATAGGTTCTAAACATGAACGATACAAAAAGGACTTAAAGATACAAACAAAAATAAAGAATATAAACAAAATATTAATATTAAACTAGAAAACAGACTAAAACATGAAAACATAAATGAAAAGTGGGAAGGCTGCAGAAACACCATGAAAGAAGCAGCTAAAGAATTCTTATTCATAAAAGGTAAACAAAGAAGAACAA
The DNA here is from genome assembly GCA_918026665.1 of Diabrotica balteata. NCBI lineage: Eukaryota > Metazoa > Arthropoda > Insecta > Coleoptera > Chrysomelidae > Diabrotica > Diabrotica balteata. The sequence goes on along the minus strand of OU898285.1, from coordinate 16,148,431 downwards.
GAAAAAATAACTGATTTGACGAAGAATATCAGATTTTAATAGAGAGAAAACACAGAGGATATTTAATGATGCAACAGGAGTACAGAACCCGACAAGCAGAGGGGGAATATAAATAACTTCGCAAGGAAGAAAAGAAAATCCATCGCAGAAAGAAGAGACAAACTATGAAAAAAGAACTTCAAGAACTACAAGATCTAAGTAAGCCTACAGAGACGAGAAATTTTACCAGAAACAGAACAAAAGCAAAAAGGAATTCGAATAAAAGAAGTAAAGAGGTAAAGAGGGTAATATATTTACAGATTAGCCAGAACATCATCATCCTTGGCTCTACAACCCTGGGTGGGTCTTGGCCTGTTCAAGAATTAGTCTCCATTTCCCCCTATCTTTCGCCCTGGCTTTCCAATTTCTGACCCCTAGATTCCTCAAGTCATCTTCGACTTGAGTTTTGAATCTAGATCTTTGCCTACCTCTCTTCCTGGTTCCTATTGGCTCTATATATAGTATCTGTCTTTGGGAGTCTTCAGTGTCCATTCTTTTGAGGTGTCCTAGCCACCTTAGTCTATTAATTTTAATAGACCGGACGATGTTGCATTTTTCATAGCATTGGTACAACTCAAAATTGTAGCGCCTGGGCTATATCCCCCTTTCTTGTACTACTCCGTATATGTGTCTAAGTATTTGTCTTTCAAAACGGCTTAACAGTTCTTCGTCGCTTTTTACCATAGTCCATGTCTCTGACGCGTATGTCAGGACAGGTTTAATAAAAGTTTCATATATTAGTATCTTGGTTTTTCTGCTAATTACAGATTAAAAACACTAAGAAAATGGGATTCCTGAATAAGACGGAAAATTTTTTAGATTATATTGAAGTATTAGATGTTCGTTTGTAATACTAAATTTAAGGTTTTTTATAAAAATTTTGCTTTTAATTTTGTGTTCTAAATATACTGTACGCAAAATAAAAAATAAATATTGTTCTGAAGCTATTGCCTTGTGGCATTTTAACGTAGATACTATGTTAATGGGAATAAGCTACAAATCGAAGTTAAAATAAGTTTATTGACATTATTTATAATGACAAACATTAAGTTATTTATAAATTTATTATTAAATTAATTTAAAATATTAATAAATTTATTAATCTTTGTCATTATCAATAAAGTCAATGAATTTATTTTGGCTTCAATTGTGACTTATTCCCATTAAAATAGTATCTACTAAAAAATTCTCCGCTACTGATACACTTCTTTGTAAAACTCATAAAGATAACTTAATTATACGATATCACGCGTATGACTCATTTCATTATTTCTTTGCAGGAGTATGCTTTCAGGTTACTTTGGAAATGATAACTGTGCCACTAAATTGAAAATTTTGCTTATTTATTAACATTCTTCTTCTTATGGTGCCCTATCCAATTAGCGGATGTTGGCTCAATTCTGGCATACTCTTCTCGATCTTATGTGGCTCTAAAGTATGCATGGGCATCGAGGTTTGTCCAATCCCTTATGATTTTAAGCCATGAGTAGTTCTTTCTTCTACTGCCCCGTTTTCCTTCTATCTTCCCTTCCATAATAATTTTCAAGGACTGGTATTTGGAATTTCAAAATATATGACCCAGATAAGCAGTTTTTCTTCTTTTTATTATTTGCAGCAATTCTCGTTCTCTGCCCATTCGATCTAAGACTTTAGTTATTAGACTAAATCTTTAGTTATCCAACTACCGAGATATCTGAACATGGGGACCTTTTGAACGTTCTTATTGTTTACTCTTATATTTAATTGCATATTTCGTGTTCTACTAACTACCATTACCTTCGTCTTGTCTATATTAATCTTCAAGCCCAGTCATCCCCTTTCAGTGTTTATTTTATCTATTAGTCGTTGTAGCGCTTCTTAGCTATCAGCTTTTATGATTGTATCATTAGCATAGCGAGGATTACTAATAGTCTATCCGTTGCTTTTGATTCCATCTTCAGTGTCACTTAAGGCTCTATCGAAAATCGTTTCAGAGTAAAGATTAAAAAGGAAGGGTGACAGAACACAACCCTGTCGTTCACCTTTTTCGATTGAGAAATATGATATAGTAGATTCCAGTCCTACTCTCACAGATGCTACTTGATTCATATAAAGGTTCTTTATGATTTTAAGGTCATTCTCAACTATCGACCGTTCCGGGAGCAATCTTACTAATACTGAATGATTAACACAATCGAAAGCCTTCTGCTAATCTATAAAGCATAAGAAGACATCTTTTTGCTGATCCATTTCTGAAGTAAAACAATTAAGCTGTAAAGTGCTTCTCTTGTGCCAAATCCTTGTCTGAAACCGAACTGTGTGGGGATAATATCTCTTTTACATTTGTTATATATTCTTGTGTGAATTATCTTTAAGAAGAATTGTAGGACCTTGCTCAATAAACTGATCATTGGAATTGGTAGCAACTATTATCGTTTGGCTTTTTTGAGATTGGTATAAAGGTTGATTGAAGCCATTGTGGCGTCTATATTGTCTTCACTCAACATTGTTAGAACCTCTATATATATATACATATATATATATATATATATATATATATATATATATATATATTATATATATATATATATATATCGTCTGGGACTAATGCTTTTCCCCATTTCCTCTATTTGATTACCTGTGTATTAACATTAATACTCTTATTATGGTACACCATTGAATTTGGGATAAAAGCCTTTCGTTTGGCCTAACATTTAATTTTGTCCATTTTAAAGATGTCACAGCGCCCGTGAGGACATCACAGATCTCATGAGACGTCAACTGATAGTATTTTAGGTAAAAAATAACATTTCCCAATTTGCAAATAAAAATATTCATATATTCCTGAATTATATGATGGTAAACACATCATGGAACACCCTGTATAATATATATTATATCGATAGTTCTTACAAACGAGTCACACCATCGAGTTAACTCGATGAGTCACACATTATTTCACTCTCTCTCTCTCTCTCTCTAAAAAAATTTTCAGAGTATTGCGGTCTATCCTTGTCATGCCGCGAAGTATAGACGTCTGCTATATAAGATAACATAATTCGCCAATGCGCAATAATAGGTGTACGTGTTATACAGGGTATTTCAAAAAGGTATGTCATAAATTAAAACACGCATTCCGGGGACAAAATAAATTTAATAAATCCTACTTAACTTAGTGCAAAAGTGTACACAAAAAAAGTTACAGCCCTTTGAAGTTACAAAATAAAAACTGTTTTTTTGCATTATCTCATAAACTACTTGATATTTTATAATAAAAATGAACACGTTACTTTCTTGTTTTAAAAGTATTTTTCATAAAAAAGAAACAACAAAATATAAGCGCACAGAAAATTTTTAAGTGGGGTGTACAGCCCAAAATCCCTCCAAAAAATTTGAGTACGTTCAAATCAAATGAATTTTGTGGCATCATTAGTTTACCTCATTATTTTTAAAAAAATTTTGCCTCATCACTTTTTTCAAAAAACAGTTTTTATTAAGTTACAGCCCTTTTCATTCACCTTCATGTTCAAAATGACCCCCGTTTTATTCAATAAACATTCGGTATTGTTTTAATAAGGAAAACCGAATGCGCGGAAAAATCATATTTTTCTGACGAAATTGATTTGTAGCTTTAATTATTCTAACTCTCAATGGTTATTCGTCCTCTATTGTTACAGAATACACCTTCTCTTTCATAAGCTCCCAAAAGCAAAAGTCCATGGGGTTAAGACCTGGACTTCTAGATGGCCAAGAAATAGGTGCGTCACGACCCCATCCCCTCCACCGACCAGGATACTGCCTTCAAAGGTATTCCCGGACTTCATTACTGTAATGCGGTGGAGAGCCATCTTGTAGAAACCACATATTTTGCCTTATTGCAATATTCACATCTTCCAAATACTCTTGTATATCGTTTCCAAGAACTGCAAATAATTATCACCATTTAAATTGTTGGGAAGAAATACTGGACCTATTAGATTGTTATCCACAATTCCTGCCCAAACATTAACTTTGAAAGTTCTTTGGTGATGAGTCGTTATTTTGGCGTGAGGATTTTCGTCGGCCCAAATGTGCTCGTTATGATGGTTTGTTATTCCATTTCTACTGAAGGTAGCCTCGTTGGTAAACAAAATATTTCTAATAAAATTAACATTTCAAGTGTTTTCCATTAACAACAAATTGCAAAATACAATCCTTTTAGGTTAATCTTCAACCAATAACTCTTGAAACGTTGTTAAGTGATAGGGTTTAAGCAGCTGCTCCTTCAAACGCCTCCAAACTCTTACGTGAGGGACATTTAGTTTAGCAGCTATTACCCTTGTACTTGTTCCAGGGACTTCTTCAATGATTTCTAAAATGTCTTCATTAGTTGCATCCATTATTGGACGACCGCTATTGCAGGCAACTTGCGGTTGGAATGTACTCGTTTCCCGTAAACCACGATCAATGGTCAGAAATAATCGTCTGTCGGGTGTATTTCGATTGGGGTATTTTACTGCATAACGCCTTGCGGCTGCTGCACTAATTCCTTGACATTCACCTACGATATTCCCGATAGTTTATTGAAATCATAATTTAATCTGATCCAACCTACCCAAAGTTAAAAGCATATCTACTATTTCCTAAAATGTGTAGGCCATTTTAATATCAAAATATTTAATATTAATCTAATTCACACAATAAATGATAGCTTTAAATTATTGACTATTATTGATGGAAAAAAAGGACAACTCTTCTCATAGTCCACGATTTACAATATTGCCTTACTTTCTTTGCCCGACTATCCTATAAAAACTTCAACACCTTTAATCCTATACAATATTTGTGTTTCTTTAAACAACCTTTCTCTACACTATTACTATACCTTCACCTTAAAAATTTTCGACCCTATTGTTAACTTCAGAACCATCCATATCTATCATAACAAAATATTTCTACATTTTCTCCACTCTTCACATCTACATAATATTCTTATCCATTCTTTTCTCTTTCATTATTTCTTGGTCAACTCAGTTATCAAACATGTACTCAATAGTTTTAACTCATTATTCTCTCAAACATTATCTAACATTTTATCAAAATTCATATTATTTGTGCTTCTTCAAACAACCAGTCTCTAAACTTTTGCAACTCCTTCCCCTCATTACTTTTCGACCCTAGTGTTAACTTCATAACCACCCACATCTATCATACCATAATATTTTATCATTTTCTTCACTCTTTACATCTACATCACATTCCTGTCCATTCTTTTCTTTCATTATTTCTTTGTCAACTCATATATCAAACATGCACGCAATAGTTTTAAAGTCAGTAATCATTCAAACATTATCTAACTGTTTTTCAAAATTCATAAATTTTTTTCCCTATTACAAATAAATCCCTATCCAACACTGCTTACCTTCTCTTGGTCAACAACTTAGTAGCACAATCATACATCAAATTTTAGGTTTTTACAAACCGAATTTATTACTACTAAAATACATTTTGTTCAGGGTGCTAGATGCTGTAAGCATAAAGGACCCCTATTATCTCTAATTGTTGATTAACTCCTTTTCTCCTTTAACTATCCCCTTCTTCTTCAGTCATTTCCTCTACTTTTATTCCCATCAAGTCTCCGAGGAGCTCAGCCTCTTCAATTTTAAATTAATCACATAGGTTATAACTCTGATTTCTTCAGCCTGTAGATTTTCAATTTACCAAACTTATTTTTATTAATTTTTTCACCATACTAACAGTCATTTAAATACGAGGTCTTATATTAGCTTCAAATATTTGCTATTAAAATTTTTACCTGTCCTAGATGTGATAAACATAAAAGGATAATTTTCATATATATAAGCGAATCTAACATAAAATTACACTTTTAGACCATATTCCATACGACAAAAAGTAACATAGGTTGCCTAATACACAGGTCATCCTCTTAAATATGACATTGGTGATTTCACATCGATTATAACCCAAATTTTAAATCCCAACACCTAGATTGCTGTTATTATTTTTTTAAAAATCATCAAAATAATTTTTGAATCTTTTGGCTGTAGTAATACTAGGTATAATTAATATAGTTCCATGTTACATTGACATTTTGTTTTTGACACCGTTCATAGGTATATTGTAAATCAGTTTCCAGCTGTTCTCCGTGCGTAGAGGTTTTCTCCCCGGCTCTGGAACTCAATTTTTACAATGTATGTTACCTGAAGTCAAATTTAATTTAATACTGAACATCACAGTTTTTTAACAACAAGATGTATTATCTTTTATAACTATATATAATTTAAAGGGTTTTTACCCATGTATTTTGGTGCCTCAGCCATTTTAACCTAGTAAGTATAGCCATTTTTGCTTTTTAACCATAGTCAAAATTTCATAACCACGTTTGTTTTAACTAAATGGTTTATACTTATTTTAGGCGATTTTAAACCTGATGATGGACTGTTTAGTCCGAAAACGTTTGTTTTTTTGATGTAGCCCTTTTAAGGGTTTTTAAATAAATATACCTACTTACGAAGACTAACCTCTTTTTTGTGATACGTGGTATACAGCCAGCTACAGGAATTGTTTTCCTTGTGGATTTTATTATTGATGGCTCTGTTTGTAATTATTGTATCTGTAGAAACTAATTGTAATTTTATGGTCAACTAGGAAAAAACTAGTTATCCGAAAAAAAAAAAATGATAAGCAAAAATGTTTTAAAAATAATGTTTTAAACTAATGATGCCACAAAATTTATTTGATTTGAACGTACTCACAAGTTTGGGGGCATTTAGGACTGTATATACTCCTTAAATTTTTTCTGTGCGCTTAGATTTTGTTGTTTCTTTTGTATGAAAAATCGCATATTTATGAGTAAACATCTCCATACATCTACGTATATATCTACAACTATGTATATAAATATTATAAATTTATTATTGTTATATTAATACATTAATACAATATTAATTAAGATACTAATTTTATTATATAATGCTTCAGTAGTTGTAAAAAGTGAAGGAATAAAATTTAGCGAAGTTAGAGTTATCTCGAAATGAAGGCAGACTGGATTTCGCATGTGGCTAAAGGTATTTGTGGTATCTGAATCGGCGTGATATCTGGGGATATGAATATATTCAAAGTTTAGGAACTTTACTCGTCGTTCATTTAAATCCCCAAATGCTCATACTTATATCTCCAAATTTCAATTTTCCTAAGAGTTCATACATATCAGGCTAATTTTACTGGATAGTATTTCGGAAACATATCACCCCATTTCGGTCGATTTATCATTTCTTAGGTTTTGCATTCTTAAGCGGTATCTCTTGTAACATCTGCTCTTATTTATTAAGAAGTATGTGGAATATTTAGAGCGCGTTTAAATTTTATTGCAACGCGGGAAACATGTAAATATACTTGTCTGGAAACTATTAAATAAAGTAAGCTCAACTTTACAGTTTTATTACATGATAATATCATCTTACAACAAAAATAAGTTAACGATGTAAAAGATAATATACAACAAATAATGAAAAATACAGAAACGAAGCTTGCAATTCATTAAATAGGAAAAATAATATCACTAAAAAAATTCAAGAAAACTGCAAGTATCAGACAACGAATTTTTTTTTTAATTTTCATTCTAAACATCATCATCAAAGGCTTTAAGATTGTAACAAAAATATTTTGCCTACCACATTGGGTATTAATATAAAGGATAGAAAATTGGGGACAGAAACTATTGGGGTGGAGATAGGGTAAGCAAAATAATCGAAACATATGCGAACGGCACTCAGGGTTTGTTAGGAGAGCTGGGGTCGTGGATAAGTAAATGGCAAAGGGGTTGGATTTCGGCAACTACAAAAATATGAAACAAAAAGGGTCATGAATCTCTTGGGACAAACAAAACAAAACGAAACAGGAAACACCTCTAGTAATTTAAAAAGGACGCCACTTCGAAGTGCCTAATTATAACCATGACAACACCTAGTTGTAACTATCGAAATAATTATTAAACATAAAAAACATATCTTTTTCAAATGGAAACTCAAATAAGGGTTAGTTAAAAAAGAATAAACAAAATGTTAAGAAAACAAAATTTAACATTTATTGTGTCTTACCACAAACAGTTACACAAATACAGACAGCACAAAAAAATGCTATATTAGTTACAGATATTCTTACCAAAATATTGATTTACAAACTTAAGAGATGAGTTAACATAGTTAACAAGACAAGATAACATAAACTTACAAATGTTACTGAGGTATAAACTCTGGCAAATATAAAAATTATTACAAATAAAAAATTATCTTTTTAAACAATGAAACAATTATTTTTTTTAAATGTCTATCTTGACTTTAAATTTCAGACACAGAAAAAGTTACCTGAACCTCACTAAATTCCACTCTGCATGTCTGGGGTCAGGAACTGGAATCATGCTGGAATTATACTGGGGGCAGATCCGGGATGACGTCCAGAGATAAGAAGATGAGGGCGGAAGCAGGCATCGGCTGGAACACAAACCTTGAAAACTCGTCTCCTTCAAAGACCGGAACCGGCACAGCACAATGACAACATGAGGCCATCTTCAAAAACTATTGTAAAACTGCTCAATACCAAGTATCGAACTGCTACTGTCACTTCATGCTACATTTACATGACAAGAAAAGGAAAACGAAAAGATTTCGAAATTAAAAATAAATTCGGACTCCAACAAAACTGAACACGCTTTGATCAGCGGCCGGCTTTACCGAGAGGGATGAAATTATCTTCAAAATTCGTTCACATAACTTGAAATAAACCAAACACTTCGGAAATTAAGACGTAGATTATTAATTTGAAAACGCAGTACATCGGACGGCTTAAATCAAAGAATATCGAGCAACATACGCAGCTGCGAAATAAATAAACAACTCTAAAATGGATTATATTACTTGGCCGCTAAGAGGAATTGAAAATACTTTTTGCGTATTTTAACTTGTAAGATAAGAACTAAGAAACATGAAAAAAATTCTTCGTTTGCTATGCATTTTTGCTGCTATCGTGACTCTCTTTTATTTGATCCTGCCTTTGCTTTGAATTTTCCAGTCGTTGTTATTAAAAAAAACTTTTTTATCTTAACCTACGTTGTTCTACCATTTTCTACTAGGACTTTCTCTGCACCTGGTCCATAGCTGTGTCCAGTTAGTTATCCTTTTCAGTGTATCTGTGTGTCGTCGTCTATGTATGTGTACATACAGTGAAGAAAATTTTATTCTTTTATTATTAAAGTGTATTTTTTTAGTATATACTAAGTTTTTATACACTTTCTACACTTTTATGTGGATAGTACCACATCACTTTCTTTCATTATCTACCTTTATCACTTTCTCACTACTTATGATGTCATAAATTCAACCTTAAACATTAATACCATTAATTTAATAGTTCATTTCTTTTTCAATAATAAAAATTTGTTGATTTAAGACAATAAATTTTATTATTTAAACAAATTTAATTTTAACTACAGGATCATTTAGTTATGATTACAACAAAATAAATTTTATAATTTCACAATTAAAAATTACATTAGTTTCGGAACACAACTATACCTAGTCACGTTCAGCTGTCTTCTTAAATTATATTCATGTCACCTCAGCCAGTTGGTATGTGTCGTTTCAACTGACAAGTACCACGTGTTAAAAATCGAGCAGGGAGACATGTAGTCCCTAAAGTAATTAAAATTTATCCATTGTCATGGAACTAGAGACACAACATAATTAAAATGTAACATTTGAACTGATGTAAACCCATATATGGAGGTCTCACAGATAACTTTATTGTTAGCTACAATTACACAAGGCACTGTGGATGATCTGTTCAGATCGAAAACGTTATGCTAGTACTTAAATTTTGACGACACTTTTTAAAAAGTTTAAAACTATTTGTTTTTTTATACCCCAATACAAGTGTGAAGTGTTTTAACTTCTGTGTTTTTTTAAACGATGGTATACAGCCAACTACGAGGTTTTTCCCATTAATTTTAAAATAATTTTAAATTAAATCATTAATTTTAAGAATTCATGAATTCTTTATGAAAAAATTAAATAATAAAAATAAATAAATATAATAAATATAATAAATATAATAAAAAATAATATCTATTATTATTAATTTTTATCTAGAAATTTAGCCGATCAGCTCCCCTTTTAATAATGTTGGATCCGCCGCTGAGTGTATATCTAACAATATTTACAATTACAATTTCAAATTAATACCACCATCGCATCGCTCAAAGACTAGCGTATTCTTGGACAATCGCGTTACTAAAAAATTTCGACATAGGAATGTTTTACTGTTTTCTGTAGAAAGAAGAAAATCGATCATAAATTAAGTTTAAAAACATAATAAAAGAAAAAACAACTAAATTCCTAATAGAAAAACCTAATATAGAGAAAAAAGACATCTGTTTATAGTCCAAATCGTGAACAGACAATGTTAAGTTTTTTTTCAACATCTGCTTTTTTTATTGAGTTAACAAGACGATAGGTATCGGTTTAATCTCGACTTCTCTTTTTGAGGGCAGGGGCTTGTACGTTATTACATTTTTTCGCCAATACTTAATCTAAAGTCAACTCCCTTTTATTAAATTTTGTAAGCCAATAAAGATTTTTTGGATAACGGTTAACTGCATTGATATATTTTTTTGTTAAATAAATCCGTGTCATATATTATACGTTTAGGATACGGTCCACAAATATGACCATATCTTCGAGATTTTTGTGATTTGCGATATTACGAACTATTTTAAGAAATACAATGTGTACATCGTACAACTTCAATATGATAAAAATTACCGAAGCTAAGAATTATTGTAGCGTTAATGGCAAAAATGTATATATTTATATCGTCTTTCGATAATATTCCAATTTGAAAAAATTTGTACTGGGATATTTTTTTACTTAGAAAGCTTTAAAAAAAATTATTTTGTGAAATACAGTGTAGTTTTGTGCTAATCTCAATAATTTTTATTTAGAATTTCAGATTCCTATCAGGCGTAAACTGGAGTAGCAGGTAGGAACTCTTTAAATTCTTGAAGATATTCCTATCAAGGAAAATAAATCAATCCCTGCTCTTCACAGATTCCGGTGGTTTTCTGACCCGGAAACTAGTACTAGGGTCCCTTGTCTAGAGTTATGGATGAAGTCCACAACGATAGCCATGGCGGAGAAGCAAAACTTCGGTACGGTGCGGATGGCTAAGTGGCAACCCTCGATTTTAGGGTAGATCTCGAAGGCGGATGAACCAAGGAATGGTCAACGGCATAAGGATGCAGAAGGCAACAGGGAACCACTGCAATAAAGACTCATAGAGTACTCCTAGAAATCGCCATGGCAGTTAGTGACAAGCATCACCGTACTAATCATGGTTCTCGGATGCCAAGATTCGGCAGGGGGAGAAATAACAATGATGACAGGACTCCTCAGGTGTTGAAATCCCTGAGTACTAAAAATACAAAATTCAAGTTTTAAAATAGCGACATGGAATGTTAGAAGCATGTATAAGCCTGGTAAACTAAGGAACATAGAACAAGAAATGATGTGGCTTAAGATCAACATATTGGGAATAAGTGACGCAAGATGGCTCGACTCCGGCGAACTAAGTACAACCAATGGTCGACTTTTCTACTCTAGCAGTACCGACAGCCAACATCGGTATGGAGTAGTAATTAAAATAAAAGAGCAGTAAAGTCCATGAAAAATAATAAAGCTGCTGGTCCAGATGAAATACCAAGTGAATTGCTAAAACTGGTCAATGAAAAAATCTTTTAGTCCAACTACTGAACACAATCTATTCCACAGGAATAATTCCACGTGAAATGCTGACATCAACATTTATTTGTCTACCAAAGAAAGTAAATGCCAAAGAATGTAGTGATTATCGAACAATCAGTCTAATGTTACATACCTTAAAAACCCTGCTAAAAATCATCCATAATAGAATACACGCTAAGCTGGATATTAGTGATTCCCAGTTTAAATTTCGGAATGGAGTGGGCATAACAGAGGCACTATTTTCTTTTAACTTGCTAACCCAAAGATGTTTGGATGTTAATCGAGATCTTTATGTATGCTTTATAGACTACAACAAGGCATTCGATAAGATAAAATATGAGGTATTGACATGGGTATTGAAGTACTCAAAAACAAGAATCGAGATGTGAGGAATGTAACATTGATATCAAATTTATACTACAGCCAACGATCAAATGCGGAAATTGGAAGAGACGTGTCAGAAGAAGTGGCGATAAGGAGAGGGGTCAGACAAGGTTGCATACTGTGGCTGTTATTGTTTAATGCTTATTCTGAAGTAATCATACAAGAAGCTTTGGTAAACGAGACAGTCGGCATAAAACTGAACGGAAGTTTAATTAACATTAGGTATGCCGACGATACAGTCTTAATAGTCGACAACTTGAAACGCTTAGAAAGAATAATGAACAAAATATTAAGGTATAGGGGAGACTACGGACTCTCTTTTAACATAAAAAACCAAAGTTATGAAAATTAGCAAGAACAACAATACAAACGAAATATTAACGGTAGGCGGCCAGCAGATTAAGAGAGTAAAAAGATATACTTACTTGCGAACGATAAGTACAGAAAATAACGATTATACTGCAGAAATAAGACTCAGAATTGAAAAAGCACGGGTCAACTTCGTGAAAATGAAAAAGATTTTATAGAGCAAAGATCTGACATTGGCCCTCAGAATAAGGTTAATTAATTATTATGTACACAATGTACTATACTATGGAGCTGAATCATGGACATTAAACCGGAATACAATAAATCGACTTAACGCGTTTGAAATATGGACCTTTATAAGATTGTTAAGGATTCCATGGGTAGATAGAATCACGAATACAGAAGTGTTAAGGAGAATAGGCAGAGAGAGGGAAATGGAAAATACAATAAAAGAAAGGAAATTGCAATACCTCGGATATGAGGTGAGAGGCAAAAGATACAACATCTTGAGACTCATATTTTAAGGAAAAATAGAGGATAGGAGAAGCGTAGAAAGAAGACGCGTTTCCTGGTTCAAAAACCTGAGAGAGTGGTTTGGTTGTAGCTCAAGGCAATTGTTCACAGCAGCTGCCTCGAAGGTCAGAATAGCCAGTAGCGGAGACAGCACTTAAAGGAGAAGAAGAATCAGGCGTAAAATTGATGACAAAATTACATGCAGCAGAGAGTTCAACAATTAAAAGACTCGGAAGTAATTTTAAATGATAAACATAAAAGGAGCGAATACTAGCAGGTGTTGGATATAGATAAATAAATTTAAATATTTTCTAGCAGTGCCATCTATTGGCTACTTTACTAGTTGAATAATGTATCACTTTCCTTTTTTAGAGTAGTAGTAAAATTACAGTCATAGAGTAAACACGTGTTTCATTTTGTTCATCAAATCTCCATTTTTGTTCCAGAACTTTATAATTTCTCAATAGGTTATGTGCCCAGATGATTAAGTGGAAGATTTCCGATTAGCTCAAATAGTGTTGTACGTGTTCATTCGGTAAAAAGTTAGTGGATTAACAGTATCGAAAATGGCTGTAAACTATCTGACAAGTGTACCGCGTTTAACCGGTAGGGACAATTACCAGGACTGGTCGTTTGCGGTTGAGAATGTCTTCGTTCTAGAAGGATTGTCCAAGTGTATCCAGGGAACTGAAGAAGACACAACACTTGTTGCCAAAGCTAAAGCTAAGTTAATATTGACATTAGATCCATCCCTATATTTGCATGTAAAAGATGCTTGGACCGATGGAGGTGGTGAATTTTGTAGTAATATTTTTGAAAATTTTCTAACAAGTAATGGAATCATTCATCAAAAGTCAAATCCTTATTCTCCACAACAAAATGGTGCTGTAGAACGATTAAACAGATCGATAGTGGAGAAAGCAAGGTGTCTTTTGTTTGACTCTGGCCTCGAAAAGATATTTTGGGCTGAAGCAGTCAACACTGCTGTTTATCTAAGAAACCGTTCAATTGTAACAGGTGTGACTAAAACTCCGATAGAAATTTGGACCAACAAAAAACCTGAAGTTGGTCATCTAAGAATCTTTGGATCTGAGGTAATGATGCTGATACCTAAAGAAAAAAGGTATAAATGGGACAAAAAATCAAAGAAAACTGTGCTTGTTGGTTATAGTGACAACATTAAAGGTTACAGATTATATGATCCCGATATAAAAGATATTGTTATAAGTAGGGATGTAGTAATAAATGAAAAAACAGTTGATGTTTCAATCACAGTTGATGAAGAGTTGTCAGGATTATCAGATTCAGTGGGAGATAATCATGAATCATGTCAGGAACAAAATCATCATAATGAAAAGGACACATCGGTTAATGAAATTGCTGAAGACAACGATCCTGATTACATATGTAACTTGCCAAACTTACCAGATGAAATCAGGAGATCAACCAGAATACCTAAGCCAAAAAGGTTTGATGATTTTGTGAGTTATTTGTGTTCGGATAGTGACTGTGATCCAGTTAGTGTCGAGGATGCTATGTCAAGACCAGATGGTAATCTATGGTTAGCGGCTATGACAGAAGAACTGCAGTCTTTCCAGGATAACGCAGCATGGGAAGTGGTTGATGTTCCCGAAGATGGTTGTGTAGTGAAGTGTAAGTGGGTATACAAACGAAAGGTTGACAACTTAGGTAAAGTGAAATATAGTGCAAGACTGGTAGCAAAGGGTTACACTCAAAAGTTTGGAGTTGATTATAATGAAACCTTTTCTCCAGTCATAAGGCATTCTAGATTAAGACTTTTATTTGCTTTGTCAGCAAATTTGAATTTAGATATTTTTATCTATATTTTATTTTTTCATCTTGATGTAGCTACGGCTTTTCTAAATGGTGATCTAAAGGAAAATGTTTTCATGACTATACCTGAAGGTTTAGAAGTCGAAAATAACAAAATTTTAAGGCTTAAGAAAGCCATATATGGTTTAAAACAGTCAGCTAGGTCTTGGTATGAAAAAGTCGATAACTTCTTAATTAATCTAGGTTATAAGAAATCTGATTATGAGCCATGTCTGTACACAAAGATGAAAAATAGTCTAAAAACCATTACCTCTGTTTATGTTGATGATTTTTTTATTTTTTCTAACGATTCAGATGAATCAGATAATTTAAAATTGAAATTAAATGAATGTTTCAAAATTAAAGATTTAGGAGAAATTAAGAATTGTTTAGGTATGAGAGTAACTCGTAATAAAGAGAATGGTGTTATAACTCTAGATCAAAAATCCTATATTGAACAATTGTTAAAAAGGTTCAATATGGAGGATTTAAAAGAAGTTGCTACCCCAATGGAGATTAGTTTAAGTTTGAATAGAGAAGATAATGCATCTCCTCAAGTGCCTTATCAGAATTTAATAGGTGGTCTTATGTATCTGTCAGTTTTGACAAGACCAGACATTTCATATTCTGTAAGTTATCTCAGTCAATTTAATAATTATCATTCAGAAACGCATTGGAAGCATGTAAAACGAATATTAAAATACTTAAAGGCTACAAAAGAGTATGGATTAAGTTTTTCAAAAAATGATAATTATTTGAAAGGTTATGTAGATGCGAGTTGGGGGAGTAATTCTCATGACAGAAAATCTTATACTGGTTTCTATTTTCAGTTTTCTGGTGGACCTATTGTCTGGGAAAGCAGAAAACAGAATAGTGTTTCTCTGTCAAGCACGGAAGCTGAATATATAGCAGTATCGGAAGCTGCTAAAGAGGCTATTTTTTTAAAGAATTTGTTGTATGAAATGTTGGGTATTGATGAAATTGTTATACTATATAATGATAATATGGGAGCTCAGAAACTAGCAATAAATCCTGTATTGAATAGAAGAACAAAACACATTGATATCCGATATCATTTTGTCAAAGAAGCTGTAAACAAAGGTTTGATAAAGCTGGAGTATTTAGACACAGATAACATGCCAGCTGATCTCTTGACAAAAAGCTTGAGTCCTGTAAAACACAACAAGTTTTTGAAAGAGATTGGTTTAGTTAATGTAGTGTCAGAAATATTTCTTAAATGATATTTTTTAAATTTGTTTATCTAGTGGGAGTGTTGGATATAGATAAATAAATTTAAATATTTTCTATGATCCCCATTAAATTAATAAAACTTGGACAGTCTGTACTAACAGAATTGTTTGCAGAGATATTTAATAAATATCTAATCAAACAAGAAAATATTCCAGAAGATTAGACCTTGGAGTATATAAGCTCTATTTACAAAAAAGAGACAAAAAGAAATGTGAAAAACAATTTTTCAAAAGAAAGAAAAAGCATTTTTAGTTCATCGGGAAGTATTATTGGACGAACATACGTAGAAAATACAGCACCAGTATAGAAGCTTCGGTTCAAAAGAAAATTGAAAGAAATTGCTTTTGCATTACTCTTAAAAACATTTTTTTATTATAAAAAGTTTGTAAAAAGGGTACCACATGAGTTGTAATAAATATTAATCCAATTATATCCCCCAGTCAGTGCTTTATTTTTCCCGACTATAGTTTAATTGAAGCATTCTATAATGAATCATCAAACACCTTGAAACAACTACTTAAACAGGATCTAACCTTGACTATGCGTGATTTAAATGCCAAGATTGGCAAGAGACAATCGAGAAAATTTGTAGAGCAGTTTGGGCTTGGAAAAAGAAATGAAGGAGAGCGATTGGGTGAATTCAAAAATTCACGTTAAAGGCAGAAAGGTTCTATTGTAATTGGAATTATTCTAACTAAACTAAAGCATTCTACCATTCACGTTGCATATAGTACAGTGCGTTTCGCATGAAAGTATGGACTAAACCTGTTGGGAAACAAAATTTTGAACCTCTAGCGCCATCTTCGTGCGTTCCCAATGTTACATTTTTTATGACATGAGTTCCAATCTGTTACACTTAGAAAGCCTTCTCGCCATGAGAGGGCGTTGAATGCCTTTAGGTCGCACATGTTAATAAATAAAATAATATAATATGTAATATCAAATAAAAAACACATAAATGCAGGAAATCACTCTCAGATAATTGTAAACTTATATATTCACTTTAAAATAAATTTATTGTGAAAGGGGACTTATCCACCTAGTGGCAGTGTTCAACAACTGCAAGATGACAACCAGCAAGAAGAGAGAAGTTGGCGACGGCGGTGTGTCTTCGCCATTAGCCATTTTGTTGTTAACAATTATATTATAAAACGATCTTAAGAACGTGAACTTGATGGAGTCATAGGTGCAACGAAAGGAAAGTGTAGTAATAAAAGTGTTCCTGCTACCAGTTACCGTCAGAAGCATCTTCTGAGGGGTCTCAAGTACTATGCAAATTTATTGTAAGGTAATGTTCTCTATTATTGAAGTCCTCCATGGTCAGAGACACAATTTAAAACGGAATTTGTGTACACACACTCTATTCGCGAATGAAACCATATCTCGTGTGCTTAATATAAGTTAATGTTAAAATTTAGAAGGCCGAATAAGTATGTGCACATTTCTCTGATAAATATGAATTCATATCCATTTGTATTGTAACCCTTTTTTTGTTTGTAAGATGTTTAACGATTTAAAGACAAAAGGAAGGTAGTATATAAAAATTACGAGAGAGTAAAACTTTAACATACATTCTTGTTATTTGTTTTCATTACACTTATAGTACTGTTTATTTATTTTATTTCACTTATACCTAATAAAGTCAATTTTGGATATTCTGAACCAGCCCCTAACTGGAAATACAATATTAACTCTAGGAGTTTTTATATAGTCGGAGACACGTTTGTCGGTCCTCCACGCTCGAGTGGTTGCAAGGCAGAACAAAGTAGTTTGCTGAGCGACCAAAACCAAATTTCGTCTACTGCGCCGTGGTCAGGAGTGTTTGCACTATCTCTACTAACACTTACTTCAAACTCCCTTACAGAAGATTATACACGTGGAAATCATCTTAAGATACTTCAGGCCACATAGTCAGAACTCAAAGTGTAAAACAGTATATACATAGCAATTTGAATACCCGTTATTCAAACTGATTTAAGAGATCGAGAGCTTAAAAAATTGCACAAAAAGTCACCAGACATACAAGAAAAATTGCTCAAACCACTAAAAATTAAGAAAAAATCGTGGATGACAAATGAGATCCTAGATTTGATGGAAGAGAGGCGAAAGGTCAAAGATCAGGACAAGACATTATACAAAAAAATAGACAAAGAGACCAAAAAAGCAATCAGAATGGCTAAGGTCATACAGTTGAGAGAACAATGTGCGGAAATACATCTATTACAACAGAAACACGGTTCATTCAATATGCACACAAAAGTTAAAGAAGCTGCAGGCTTATACAAGCTTAATGGCAGTTAGATATTTGACAGACCACCAAGGTAATCCACTACTAAGTGTGGAAGAGAGACTAGACACTTGGAAGAAATATGTAGAAGTAACATTTGCAGATAAAAGCAGATTGCCATTCAAGACATAGATTACCAAACAGGACCTCCAATTACCATTGAGGAAGTTACGGCAGCTATTACAAAAACTAAAGATGGTAAAGCTATAGGGCCTGATAAATTTTATACAGAATTCCTGAAACTTGCAGACAACTTGCAAACACTGCTGACGACGCAGAAGTATTTGCAGATAGTTTTGCAGATATTTCAGATATAAGTCGCGAATATAGGCTGCATTTCAATACGAACAAAACATAGTACATGGTAGTTAGTAAGCGCGAAATATTAAATACACATCGCACCTCCGCTAACAAAGAGTCACAACTCAAAAATCGCCATTATTGAGATAAACATGCTACTAAAGTACTAAAATAAGTCATACTTTTTTCCATAAAAGCTTCACTCTTATATTTAAACTATTTACCGCGAGATGACGATGTGACACTTTTGTTTTTTACAGGTTAGCTCAGCATGCATTTCGTTACAATGTCACTTTAGACTTTATAACTGTCTACACGTAGTGCTTATCTTGAAAAGAGTCACATTTACAATTGTGACAGTTTTTGTGTTATATTTGATTATTGCAATAAGTAAAATACTCTTTATTGTGTTCTGACAGTTTTCAGATCTCTTGGATTTAGTAACGAATAATCACATCTCATGTTGTTATTCAGAATTGTTTAACTCTTTGTAATAATAAATACAGAATTTTTTTCTGTTGTCTTTGTGTTTGTTATTATACTCCATCAACGTAATTTTTTAGATGATACTACCTTGTTCTAAAAAAATATCACAATATCGATATGTTTCTATTTTTTCTCTAGGAACTGCAAAAATTGAATTCTCTAAGAAAAATAATACTCCAATAACACTGAGCTAATATATTTCAGCTTACAATAAAATAACATATCAGCTAGCATTTAGCCATGGAATTGACAGATAGATGTTCAACTGAACTAAAATCTTTAACATCTATTTTCCTAAAACATCGTTTTTTACAGGATAAACAGCCACATATATCTCGGTACTAACATAAACAGTCGATGGGACCACTCTACCAAAATAAAACAACGCCTAAGAAAAGCAAGATCAGCGTTCGTGAAGATGAAGTCTGTTTTCAGAAGTCACGATTTACCACTTAGTACCAAAATCTCTATCATCAAATGCTTTGTATTTTCTACATTGTTATACGGAGTAGAGGCATGGACACTCTCGGAAGCTTCTTTAGGAAAGCTCGAGCTCTTCGAGATGTGGTGTTACAGGCGCATCTTACGAATTTAATGGAAGAATCGTGTGACTAATGTTGAGGACCTACGTGAAATGGGTAAGGACTGCGAGATCACTAACACAATCAAAAAGCGCAAATTAGAATATCTTGGCAGTGTTATGAGAAATTAACACAGATATGGCTTGTTACAACTCATTCTTCAGAACAAGATATTTGGACCAGGCAATAGAAGAATATCTTGGCTTTAAAACCTAAGGAAGTGGTAAGAATAAAATAGTTTAAGTAAATAAAGTAGTTTACTTACTGTTTTATTTCCTAAATTTCGAACTCGGCAACTGAGATACGCTGATTTCCCAACAAGAGCAGTAACGTTACTGGGAGTCGTTGCATCGAAGTATGGATCAAAACGATTTGGTGGAATTGCAGGTGGTCCCATGGGTAGTGGAGGCAGCATTTCACTATCTGGGAGGGAGTTAAACCCGGTACCAGAAGATGCCATGCCGGAACTTACCAATGGCAAACCTAAAAATAAATAAAGTATCTTACTAAGTTTGTCTATTAATTTAATTATATTTTATTTTTTCAGCTTGAACTAAATGTAAAATGCTTTTTAAGAATACGAGTATAATATTAGTATTATAGTAAATTCCAGTATTTAAAAATGATTAAATATAAAAAAGGTGGATCACAGCGATAACAACTGGTGAATCATTCATTTTTATTGATTTGTAAGCATAATAGTAATATCTGTAACCCGTGCTATCTTCACCCATTATAAAACTTAATTTCTTCCTCTTTATGTACTGAACAAATTGAAAACTGTCGGTGTAATATAAACGCCGAACTTTGATATCTCAAACTTCGATAATTATATGCGCAAAGACTCATTCTGTCCTGCTTAGTAAAAACGTCCGATCTACAATTTTGGATTTTTTTTTAATAAAGTTATATTCCACTACTATTAGACAATTACCATCTTATTACTTAGTTAGAAAGTCCTTTCTGCTTCTGCCACCTCAAGTCGTACAAAATCATAAATTTGTCTGTCCTTTCTACAACTAACAGCTGTTGTGCTTAGAATAAACATCATAATATGCCAATTACTTAGTTAAAGCGTCCTATCCACATAAAATTGTGAAGATAGGACTTTTTAGTTAAGTAAGTCGTGTTAAAATCATTGAACTGATGAAATTAATGTTTTTTTATTTACAAATTCGCATCAACCCGAAGGTTATTAGTGAGAATCAGATTTACAATATTAAATATATTATATATTAACAAAATTAATAGCTTTTAAGTAGTTTAACATATTTGTGAATGAACAATTTGCACCAAGTGCTTTCTCTAAGTTTATTGAGATACCATAATTGATTCTTGCTGTGGAGAAAACTGGACAGTCTACAACATGTTTCACCGAGAGTTTAACGTTACACTGCTCAAATTTTGGTTCGGATTCTTTAGCAACTAAGAACTTGTGCGTGGCACTGGTATGACCTAATCTAAGACGAGTTATTGTCACTTGATCCCTTCTTTTGG
Source organism: Diabrotica balteata (assembly GCA_918026665.1). NCBI lineage: Eukaryota > Metazoa > Arthropoda > Insecta > Coleoptera > Chrysomelidae > Diabrotica > Diabrotica balteata. The sequence continues at coordinate 16,127,177 of OU898285.1, read as the reverse complement.
TGGGGAAACATCTCCATGGTTTAATGTCCGGTTTAATATTCCGAAGATTGGACAGTGAAAATTCCCACCAGTTTTGTCACTCACCTAGGATCCGCGATTTGATAACACTTCAAACATCGCTAGCTCTAATACCATTATGTGATTGGATCCAAATAAAGATTACCTCCTTATTATAATTTTCTATTTCTATCAGATTTTGTCTTATTTTTTCAAGAATATGATTCTCTGGGTATATTCTTCCTATATATTGTAGTGAGTTTAGTGAATCAGTCAAAATTATATATTTCTAATTTGGTGAGGATATAATATATTTGAGTGCCTCGTATATGGCATATAATTCTGCATTAAGAGTACTATGGTGTATTGGCAACTTATATTTTTGACACATATTAGAGGATATAACTGCTGCTTCCACGCCGTCTGTTGATTGTGAAGCATCTGTATACATTTGAGAGTAATTTCTATACTTTGATAATAAGTTTTGCAGATTTTGATGTATTATACTATGGTTAGTAGTGTGTTTCTCCAATGATGTTAGGGTAGTTATTATTTTAGGTACTCCCAAAGTCCATGGTGCAGCAGGTTCAAAACTAACGGGAAAGCAAGGAGGTAAGGTGGTGTTCAGAGATGAGAGATCCATTTTGATTCGGTGGTAGAAAGGTTTATGTAGATGTGGTTTATTTGAAGGTGTAATTGTTAGGATTTGCTTTTGATTTAATTGCGTAGGTTAGCTTTAAGTACAATATAAACATATAGAGAAAAGAATAAATCAGTTCAGTTACAGTTTCCGAGAAAAATAAATAGATCAACAATTTAATAGAAATCTGTGTGTTAGTTTACAATCGATAACCAGATCTATAAGAATATTTTTGTTATATGAATATTATGAATAATTTTGTTAAATCTATAATGAAAAAGTGACAAAGTAATGAATGGCAGAAGTAGTAGATTGCAACATTTAAATAAACTTAAATTGTATATTTTCTTGCTAACTCTCGTTGCAAATTATAGTTTTGTATAATTTTTCCTACATACCTTGACACACTGAAAACTTAAAAAATCAGTAATAAACACACAGTTTAATTAAAAAAAAAAACAGATTACTAAAATCACCACAGTGATATAAAATTGAATTAAAAACAAAAAAAACTGACATCCGTGGCGTTTGATCCACGTTACCGATAGTACTATAAATAGTAGTACAAGTTACAAGAGAGATAGGACACCGGAGAAGTATATTTTGCCGATTTCATCCAGCGGCAGCGCTACAAGTCACTCTAGGTAGGGGTATACCCATGCACTAGACTGCATTTGGGTGAATTATATGCAGTTTGTGTACATATAAATCTACAGAAAATTCCCCGAATAATCCAAATTTCTACCGTCTTATTTCACTGACATACACCTTGTGTAAGCTGCTAAAAAAACTAATAAACAAAAGACTTATGTGGTATCTCGAAAAACACAAAAATTTAAAGTCAGCTCAATCCGGATTCCATCCATCACGAAGCACCTCTGACAACTTAGTAATGTTACAAACAGAGATCACAAACGCCTTTCACAATAAGCAAAATTTATTACTGGAAAATATTACGGGAAATACATTATCTTTTATTGAACAGTTTCTTTCTAGTCACCGCTTCAACGTATTACTTAACAAAAAAGCTTCCTCAATCTACCTTCAGGTAAATGGGGTACATCAAGGATCAGTTCTAAGTTTCACTGTATTTATAATAACTATTAATGATATTTGCAAGGATATTTACAACCCGGTGAACTACAACCTATATGCTGACGACCTAATTTTGTAATTCTGTGCTAAAGATACGTCCACAACTACGAACTTGAGTACCACAGAGGTTACGTGGTCTGGATTGCCTAATAAGGAACTATTTTGTTTATTTTTTGAGTTTCAGAACTAATTATACTTGCTCAACCTTTTAACTGTGTTGTCTCCTTGTTTTAGGTACAGATTCAAGTAATGGTGAAAATATAAATGATAATAATGACCAGCAAAATCTTCAAGCAGACCCTGTATCAGCTAAGGCTAGAAAAAGATCACTCAATAAAGAAAATTGGACAGTACAGACAATAAAAAATGAGAAAAAATTTGAAAATATTGATTGTGGATGTCCAAAAAAATGTTTAACGCTGTTGACAGAGGATAAAAAGAAATATTTAACTCTTTTTGGAATTTAAAAAATTATGGTCTTCAAATGTCCACTAAATAGTTTGTTCACGAGCAGGAAAACATTTTCATTTTAAATATTTTAAGTCAAATAATGAAACCCAATCTGTGTGTAAGAAATATTTTTTAATATTTCAAATCAGTGATGGCAGACTGTATGGTTGCCTTTCAAAGGGTGATGTGTTCCAATCTACTGACAAACGAGGTACAATAAGTTCCAGAAAACTTGATGATTCTGACATTGTAGCAGCTCACATCGAAAGTTTTCTTTACTACCAAAGCGATTACAAGAGGAAAAATAACTCTTGTAGAAAGTATTTAAATCCAGGACTAACAGTACGAAAAATGTATGATCTTTACAAAGAAAAATGTGATATTAATATGACAGAACCTAAGAAATTAAAATATTGAAATAAAGTTATCAACACAAAATTTAATTTACATTTTAAAATGCCACACCAGCACACTTGCAAAACTTATGACTACCTTAATTTAAGGATACAGGGAGCTGGCGATGAAAATGATAGGAACGGATTTGAAATACAAAGAGAACTTCAACAACGAAAGGCAAAAGCAACAAGAAAAAATCTGAAAAATGATTCAAAAAGAACTGATGAAGCATACATTCTAACGTTTGATCTACAGAAAGCCTTACCTTCCCCAAACTTAATTCTTCTATAGCATACTATAAAAGAAATATTTATGTTTATAACTTCGGTATACATTGTTTCAATGACAATGTAGGCTAGATGTTTGTCTGCGATGAAATTAATGTGGGAAGGGGCCTCAAGACATTGTACCATCTCTTGTAAAGCTTTTAAAAACTCATGCAGCTACACAAAATCATGTGATAATGTACTCTGATTCTTGTGCCGGACAGAATAGAAACATCAACATGGCCCTTTCTTTTGTACAAGAACCTAACCTTAGTATAAACACAATAGACCATAAATTTTTAGTGTCAGGACGTTCGTTTTTACCCAACGATGGGAAATTTGGAGTCATTGAAACCGCTAGTCGTCATCAACAACAAATTTTTAGTGCAAATCAATGGATAGACATCATAAAAAACGCAAAACGCAAACAGCCACATTTTTGCGTGACGAAAATAAAAAACTGTGATTATTTTAGTACAGTTATCTTGGGAAATTTCATTACAAATAGTAAGAAAACGACATGTGGTTATGAGTTCAGCTGGCTTAACCCTGCTGTACCGTTCGAGTAAACTACACAAATGTACTGTTCGGGTCAATATGACCCAACTATGATTTACGCTCCCTAATAGAAATAAAATAAGCTAATGGTGCTAAACAAAACTGTATTAATAAAAAATTATAGTTAATTAAACAATAATTATATTGTTACTGTAAATTAAACCTTATTAACAAAAATAAAAAGCATTTTTTCTTTCCCAGAAAACCCTAAGAACAAATATCTACAAAATTTAATTCAGTTTACAACTGGGACAGTAATAGAAAGAATGGGTTTTACAAATATGTTTATGACATATACAACATAAAATATTAGTCTTGTTATCCCTTTTAGAGCAAAATTTACAGCGTGCTCGTTTAGCAGGCGGAGTTGGATGGTCCATAGACGGTTCACTAGAATTTCCATCTTCTCTACTCGCTTCTGCTCGTGTTCTTTTTACCAGTTCTTGTGAGTCTTTAGTTCTCGGTAAATTTTTCCTGGAAAGGATAAGTGGTTTCACCAGTGTTTTTCCCAACTCCTCAAGAAAAATTCGTCGTTTTGTAAGTTTATTGGTATTCCATTGGGGATTTATCGATGTCCATAAAACGAACGCGTTGTAGGCTGAAATGTCCAGCATATTGTAAAAAACAATCATGGGCCAGCGATTTGTCTTCCTCTTACATGTATATGTACCAACAAGCTGATCTAGAGTATCCACTGCCCCCTTACTGGAATTGTAATCTAAAATAATTTGGGGCTTCTTGTCATTTCTGTCACTAATAGCCTTTTCATGATGCAAAGTACTCATAAGAATAACATTTTTATTCTTTTTAGGAATATAGTTAACAACAGTGGTATCTTGTGTGAAGTAAAAAGACGAACTATGAACTTCTTTATTCGCAATTTGTGCTGGAAGCTCTCGTTTATTTTTTCTTATAGTCCCCAGCATTGTATTTTTTCTTTTTAGAAGAAGTTGTCCTAAATTGTACGATGTAAAAAAGTTATCACATGTAATATTGTGGCCTTTCAAATCACTACTCAAGTCGCACACCACACGCATTCCCTGATTTCGTTCTGGCGCGGCACCTGCATTTCCTGTATAGATCTGCAATTTTAGAGCATAAGAACTTTTACTGTCACATAAGGCCCAAATTTGTATGCCATATTTCGCTGGCTTGCTTGGAATGTACTGTTTGAATGGACAGCGGCCTCTAAAGGCAACTAATTGCTCGTCGACGGTAACATTTTCATCAGGGTTAAAAAATTTTGGTAGATTTTCAACCCATTTTTCCCAAATTTCACGTATTGCAGCAAGTTTATCAGTACGTCTCCTATCCTGTCTAGTAGTCTTGTTATCAAAACGTATTACTTGCGAAATTTTTGTAAATACTTCAAGGGACATTGTTGCTCGAAATATACTACGACCCGTTTCTTCATTCCACAAACTTTTAGTTGATTCACCATGGGACTTAAAAACTCCAGCTAACAATAACAGACCAATGTATGCTTGAAAACCAATTTTATCTAAGTCTTTTCAGTTGTTTCCAAAAACACGCTGTCCTTCCATGTTGGTCATATTTATAATTTGGTTTGCAACTATGTCAGAAAAGAGTGCGTCAAATGAATTTTTAATATCGAAAATTCGTGCACATGCGTACCTTGTAACTCCTGGAGCATTATTTATAACATTGGCCGTAGAAAAACGACCGCGTTGATAAGGAGGATCGAGCGACCATTGGATAGTATCGTCTTTTGAAGGAACCGTTACAGAAGGTTCTACAGGATGTTGTACGTAGAATGGAACACCAAAGGATTCATCACCACTTTCTTCCTCACTCTCACTACTTGTATTGTTTTCTGTTTCTGATATGCACTCATCACTCTCTGACACGTTCGCGAGCTCGCGAAGCTCATCTTCGGTTAGCGCTCTACGGTGCGACATTATCAACATGCAAACATAGACTGAAATTTGAAATATAAACGAATAAATGAATGCGCTTGGCCTTGGAATATTAGTGTTTTACCACTTGTCTATCACCCCCACTTCCTTTTACGTGACATGCCATTCTACCTGACATCGTCCAGCTACACTACACATATTTTACAAGTTCTAGCTTGTAGAAACTTGTTTTTATTTATAGACGTACCTGTCTGACAAACACTATTAGAAAATATAAAATACTACCAACTAAACATACCTATACAGGTAATTTTTAACGGTTTAAATAAGTGGGTCATATTGACCCGAGCGTACCATAGGTAACAATTTAATTTTTATCAAAAAAATGAGTAAGTTGATTTTTTATCTTTTATGCAATTGAAAGACCTCATATTAAGTAATAAAGTCACGAAACACCAAAACGTTACGCCGCGTAATAATTTGTAAAATAAGAAATATTTTTTTTTTGGGTCAAATAGACCCGAACAGGACAGCAGGGTTAATATTAGATGGATAAGATTTGAAAGAAATCATTCATTACAGGTTAAATTTAAAGAAACCCTTAATCCTGACACGAAATTTTACACTGTAGATTTAACTAAAAAGAATCAAGGACCCGAAGTTCAGTTAAACAATGTTATACAAATGCTACTGTATACCTCAAAACGTCCCAAAACAAGCGCAAAAAGAAAGATATGAAAGACCTCTTACCGTACATTCCACCGATTTATCACTAGTATTATAAAAATCTCCCTATCGATATACCAACACGGTTAAACAGCAGTACTTCTAGTAAACGTTCATCTGATTATGAAATTATGTACGATTAGCTCACATTAACAGTGAAGTAACTCAAAACAAAAATTTCCTATTTTTATCACAGAATTCAATTTATTTTTTTCGTTTTATACTTATGATTAAAACCTTGGTCTTGTACTGAACAATAAATAATGCAAATAACTCAATAACGCCTTTTTTCCTGTGCATCAATTTGCGAATGCCAAAATATCTAAAAATTCAATTTGATGGAGTTACACCACTTTTACAATGAACGACACATATAACCTAGACTTAATTATAGCGATTTAAATCTTAAAAATGCTTACTTTTTCTGTAACACTAACTTGTGTATTTATGCAGGATCATGGTAAAATTTCACTAATTATTATAACACATACATTCACCTAATATTTCTTAAAATAGGGTTAAGCAAACCGTCTTTTTGGTGCATAATCAAAGCATCTCACATTTGGGGGTAACACAGAAACATCAATCAAATGCCATTTATGTCAATATTGATATTAATAGCCTAATAGTACAATGGCGACATCTCAACAAAACTTAGCTCACTTCTCAATAAAGAATTCTTTTTTTCAGTTAAAATAATTTTGATGTCCAATAACTCGCTGTGTCCAATAACTGGTATGCTTACCCTACACAATTATTTTAGGTTCAGACAATATTATTTAGGCAGTACCTAACTGATTTTACCAGTTTTTAATATAAGATATTACTATACGAAAAGTAATATATTTTTAGTCCCTTACAAATAGTTTAAGAGTATTCATATTCTTTCCAAGAGGCAAACACATCAATCACTAAACACTTCACATTTTATGAGGTAAATTTATGAGCTAAGAGAGTTCAAAGTAATTATCATAATTAAATAATATGGTCTAAACTAAAAAATGTTTATTCAAGAGGATTTTAACTAATAAACGTCCTTATGTGTGTTTATTAACTATAAACATACAGGGTGGTTCTGCAAAATCTTTTCACTTCGAATTTTTTGTTGTTTTTATTCTATTTAATTCATTACATTTACAATATTTATACAATATTTATTTAATTTTAACACATTAATGAATATGGTCATAGTTCTGTTTTTTTTAATTCTTAATCATTTGTTATTAAGCTTTTTAAATCTCTATACCCATTAATTCTACGAGGCAAAATTTTCCATTCATCAGGATGTCTTAACTTGTAATCCACCTGGATTAAAACGAAGGCCTCGAATGTTCAGTACAGTTAAGTCACCTACTATTTCCGGGCCTTATTGTATACCGAAGATTTGAAAATTATTGTTGTTTTAAATTATTTTAAGCAAATAATATCTATTATAGACCACACTATTCAATTGAGACAATCACTTTGAACCAAATTTATCTCATAAAAATATAATCGTTCACATATTTTGTAAATACAATAATTCTTAAATTTCTTAATTTATTTTCCATGGACAGTTCTCGATAAAGTAGTTATTAATATGTAAAAGGTAATAAAAGCACACGGTGACGCTGCTTTTATTGTACGTGACTATACCATATTATGAGGAAACAATGTACCGAAAAAATACAAGCTGCAGTAATCTGTATCAGTTTTCAACCATGGTCTTTTGACATTGCGGCAATGTACAGCCCTCCAAGGCATAATATCACCACAACAAAATATGAAGACTTCTTCAAACATCTATCAAACAAATTCTTAATTGGAGGTGACTGGGATGCCAAGCATACAGACTGGAGGTCGAGACTATGTACAACAAAGGGAAAAAATCTCAGACAAGCCACAGCTAACACAAACAGCTCTTACTTATCTACAGGGCAACCCACCTACTGGCCATCAGATTCAAACAAAACCCCGACTTCTTTATCCTCCATAGCATGGCCTTAAATTATTTTCACATACAAGCATCCTGGGATCTGTCCACCGACCATACTCCCATAATTGTCAAATTATCTACGCAAATTATAAAACGTCCAAATATCCCTAACTTGTCAATATCAAAGACCAACTGGAATGTATTCGAGTCTTACAGAAATGAAAATTTCAATTTAAATATAAGATTAAAGCAACCAGACGATATCGATAATGCTGTGCTTCTTTTCACCCATACTATACATGCAGCCGCTGAAATAGCTACATCCCCTTAAAATGACAAAGGTCCAAGTGACACCAACATATCCGTATATATAAAACGTCTAATCCGTATATATAACACGGCAACTTAACTTAACTGCTCTACAAGACGCGAGGAATGATACATTTGAACTATTCATCAACAACCTGTCAAAAGAAGACCATAGTATCTGGAAGGCAACATAATCAGTCAAGAGGCCTACACAGCACATGCCACCTCTAAGGAAAGCCGATGGAAGCTTGGGAACAACTGAACAAGAAAAGGCATCAATCTTTGCTGCACATCTCTCACACGTTTTTGGTGCTCCTAAACCTAATACCAATAATAACGAAGAACAAGTTAAAAACTTTTTAGACACTCTATGTCCAATGATGCTACCAATCAAATGCTTTACTCCTAATAATGTGAAAGAACAAATTTCTAGATCCAATTACTACAAAGCACAAGGCTTCGATATGATCACCGGGCTAATATTTAAAAATTTACCGAGAAAAGCAATTGTACTACTAACAATTATATATAATAGTATCATAAGATTAACCTATTACCTGATTAATTGGAAGTTCGCACAAATAATTATGATTAGTAAACCAAATAAACCACCAAATATTACTACTTCATATAAACCAATCAAATTTCTTTCGCTCATAAACTTGTTTACGCCGTGTTGCCATTCTAATCTGGGTCTTCCTCTTTTCCGTCGACCTATCGGTTGCCATTCTACTACTTTTTTGGGGAGTCTCGTTGCTGGCATCCGTTGAACATGCCCATACCACCTTAATTGTTTCTTCTCTATATCTTGAGTTATATTTACTTCTATTCCCATACGTTGTTTTATTACATCATTTCTGATTCGGTCTCGTCAGGAAATACCTAAAGATCTTCTCATTGCATCCATCTCTACTGCTTCTATTTGCTTTTTGTTCTTTTCACTAAATCTCTATGTTTTAGCGCCATAAAGAAGAGTAGTTTTAATCATGGTCTCATATATATTAAATTTTCTTCCTTTCGTTATCTCTTTACTCCACAGTATACCATTGAGACATCCTAAGACTTTCTTTGCTTGAGTGATTCGTTTTTCTATTTCCTGTGTATCAGTTCCTGTATTGTCAAAGGCAACACCCAAGTAGTCATAGCTCTGACAGCAGGAAATATGTTGTCCGTTTTCGAGGTCTATGTTATCTGACTCGTTTCCAATACAAAGATATTTGGTTTTTGTTGTATTGACATTCATTCCCCAGTCGTTACATTCTTATATCAGTTTTCTGACTAGTTCGCTAGTACTACCTGGTCATCAGCAAACTGGAGTGTATATATACATTCATTGCTAAGTTCTATACCCATCCTATGCAACTTTCTTTTCCATCTTTCCAATGCTGCTGCAACATATATCTTGAATAAGATTGGTGAGATACAGCATCCCTGTCGCAAGCCTTTTGTAACTAGGAATTCTTCCGTTAGATATTTTCCTGTTTTTATCTGTGCCTTTGAGTCTCTATATAATTCTTGTACAGCATTTATCAATGTGTGGTTGATGTTAGATCTTTGCAACGTTGTCCACAATTTTGTTAAGGGGATGTTGTTATATGCTTTTTGCAGGTCTACAAAAGTAATATGAGTTTCTAGATTCTTAGCTGATCTTTTTTCTATTATTTTTTTAAGACAAAATACGTTATCGGTGCACGATCTTCCTGCACGGAACCCGCTTTGTTCCTCCTCTTCATTGTGCTTATATTCTTCCTCGATCATATTTCTCAAAATTCGTCCATACAGTCTGCTCAGGGTGCTGGTTACCGATATGCCTCTATAATTATTACAATTCCTTTTGTCCCGCTTTTTGTGTATTGAGGACATGTATCCCGTTCTCCAATGTTCTGGTACTGGGTGTCCATTTAGACACTGATTGATCACTTAAGTTAAGTTTTCAAATAGTTTATGAGTTCCATTCTTAAGCATTTCAGCATAGATTCCCTCAGGTCCAGTGGATTTACCATTCTTTAGGGTCATTACATCCTTCCTGACTGTCTCGATGTTTACCCTCGCTTCCTCTCCTTGTATATGTACTGACTGTGTTGGGGAGTTCGCTAGGTATTCTTGTCTTGTCTCTATCAGCAAGCTTTCATAGTGATCTTTCCATTGTCTTGGTTTTATGGTGTGTATGTGTGCTTTGTCTTTTCCTGTATTTTTTACTGATTGTATAAAATTCCATACCTCTGTACATTGCTTCCCTCCGATGTATGTATTGATTTCTTGACATTTCTGTTCCCATGTTTTATTCTATTCTTGTTTTATCATTTTTCGTAGTTGTCTATCGGTTTCTTTGTAACATTCACTTCAAGTAACATAAACTTCAAGTAACATTTACCGTCCACAATAAATGTCTACCTGTAGGAATGGAGAATGTAAGAATACCAACAGCAACAGACGCTAGATACCTTGGCCTCCATTTTGACCAACGTCTCCCTTGAACAAAAGAAGACAGCTTAAAATTTCGGCAAATGTAATGGCTCCTTGGACGTAAATCAAAACTTAACATCTAAAACAAAATTCTTCTATACAAAGCCATACTTAAACCTATCTGATTTTACGGACTACACCTATGGGGCTGTTCAAAGCCAACGTCGCTGAATATCATCCAAAGTATTTAATCTAAAGTGCTAAGATCGTAACCAATATAAATAAGGTGAGACATCATTGGATGTCTCACCTTACCTCACAAAACCAGTAACACATGTACTTAATACTCTGTTATGATGTAGATTGTAAATAAACATAATTATATAAAAAAATTATTGGACTAATACGATACATAAGCGAATTTTAACATTTTAAACATTTACTTCCACAGGAGCTTATACCATACATTACAAACTGTAGAGAATAAAATACCATTACACCAATCTCTGTTTAATATTAAATGCCGAATTGGTATTGTAAATTGTAAATTCAAACCCGACCACAAACAGTTAAACAACTTTGAGTATCCATCATCAGCGTACATCGCAAATCGCAACTATGTATAATATAATTCACATGCACTGAAAATGACAGAGAGCTGAAACTGTGAAATCATTTACTGTATAATGTACAAGCGTATCACTATTAACAGGATATTTGTTTAAAATTGTTTTACGTCAGGAAATAATTAGGACTTGCAGTGAGTTAGCTAGATATTTCACTTACGATTTAGATAGAATAAATAACCATCATTATTCAGAATGTGATGTAATATGAAACGAACATTTTAATTATATCAATTTTATCATAATATGAATATGAATAATTTAGACCGTTATATATTTAGCTCAACAGGCTGTGGAATTCTAAGTTACATGAGACAAACTATATTATAATTCTAAAAACAAAATACAACCTATAAATCACAAATTATTTTGGTCTATTATTACAACTTCTCTTTAGAAAAAAGACTTTAGAGAAGAAGACTTTAGAAAAATCCTAAACGAAATTCCTAACAGCCATGAGATTATATGCGGAGGAGACCTTGGAGAAGAAACTGTTAGCAACAACGGAGTAAGACTCATAAAAATATGCCAACAATACGAGTTAAAGATTTTGAATGGTTTTTTCGCCCACAAGAACATACATAAATACACCTGGTATCAGCACACAAGAGGTCTAAAATCGATAATAGATTATTTCATAACAAGACCACAAACTAAGTTAAGAGTACAGGACCACTGCCTGATAATAGAAAAAATATATACACCATTCGTAGACAGGAACGACACAGACATCAACAAAGAACACAGAGAAAAAATAGAAAGAACTACGTACCCCTTAGACAATCTAGATAACGAAAGCACACAGTTACTTTACTCCTGGAGACCAACACAAAACCTACAGGAATCACACAGATCAACGACGGATGAATACGAACATATAAAAAACTGCATGTAAGACGCAGCGCTAGAAGACTTGGGGCCACAGGTACGGAGAGTAGATAAACCATATTGGTGGGATAAAGAAGTAAATGAAAAGATAAAAAGAAAGAAAGAAGTATACCAAAAGTTATTACAACAGGGAGACGAACAAACAAAACAACAATATAAAAACTTGAATAAAGAAGTCAAACGAGAAGTGGTTAAAAGCAAAAATATTGCATGGGAACAAAAATGCCAATACCTAGACAACCACATAGGAGGGACAAAGAGCTCTGAAGCTTGGAGAACAACTATAAAAACGATTAAAAGAAAGACAAAAAACCAAGTCATAATAAATAGAATACCAGAGAATACATGGGTAGAGCATTTTGAGAACTTATTAACAGAGAAAAGGGAAAGGTTTAAACAGACAAATAAACAAGTGGAAGTAGAAGGACGAATAGAAATATCAATAGAACAAGTGAAAGAAGCAGTTAAGGGAATGAAATTAAGAAAATCTCCAGACTCAGGCGGAATAGATCCAGAGTTGTGGTGGTAAAAGAGGTGATTTAAAAACCATCAGAGTACATTGATATTATAGCCGAACATTCTAAAGTAGTAAAGGTTGGCCTAGACTATTATATCTTTGACTGGAAGAAAGAAAAGGATGTATTCATGAAAAAACCGGCCCCATTTCATTTTCAACTAGGAACCTGCAAAGGGGTTATTCTGACAAGGACTAAATATAAAAATGTCGTTAGAGGTGAGTACACATACAAGTCAGACATGAGTGTGGCAAACTCTTTAACCAAGCCAGGAAAACTGCTTTCGAACATGAACCCAAACTTGATTCCGTTGTCAAACTCGACGAAACCAGTGATGAAATATTGACGTCAACAACTTGTTGAAGAAGCATTATGGGGACTAGTGGAGGAAGAATAAGGATTTACTCTTATCCAAAAAATGCATCGATGGTGCTGATGACAATGCAGAACCCGAGTCAGTTTGTAAACACATCGAAGAAGTCAACATCCTTAATATTTAAAAATACGTTATTCTAAACACTGTATTTAAAACAATCAAAGCAAGTCTGATTACAAAACAAATAAAAGTTAGTTTTAAAGAGTAAAACATCATAGCACTGTAAAATAAATTTAATGATTTGGTAAAACTAAAATTGAAATAAAATAATTTATTTAATGATCTTATTTCTAACCCACAAAAATCATAGGTACCAATATACCTAAATCACAATATTTTTCGTGGTTTTAGTCTTTAATTTAAGGTTGAAATATACAAAAACCAAAGTTCAAATATTTTGCATGGGATTACAAAACGAGCTTGACGAGTAAACAGTGTTTCCGATTAGCTCTTAGTTTTTATCAAAATTAAGGTGGTTTTACTTGTTAGAAAATTATCAAAGTTGGTATAATAGTGTATTATATAGTGCTTAATCCAATTTTGGGATCAAACTGTAAGTTAGACCATCTTTATTATTATTTTTTAATCAATAAGCAGTAAACAACGGTTATAAATACCAGTAGCGAGGTAAATAAGTAGCTTAATTACTTATTACTTATGAACCTGTCCAAGCACCAGGGCCGTAATCAGGCAACATAGGCCCAATATGCAGGAAATTTCAGAGGAAAGAACTTCTGAACTTCAAAATTCTCAAGATGTCATTAATCCATCCAATCAATCAAAATTATATTCAACCGCTCTGACTGCACCTAACAAAAAATTCCCAAGTAAAAACCAAGCCATTTTGTTCAATTCACTTCCAAATACCAAAATTGAAGATTATTTAAATGCCATAGCAACTAAGGTCGATCCCAATAAAATTCTCGCCATTTCCAGGATTGCAAATGATCGTATTTGCATATATTTTACTACTGAAGAGACAGTCACCGAATTTTTAGGAAGAGATAATGGAACCATACTAATCAATCAGGAACGTATCCAAGCCAGGAAGTTAATCACACCAAGCGAAAAACTGATAATTTCTAATATCCACCCATCAATACCTCACAGTATTATAGAGACTGAACTACAAAATATTGGAATTCATCAAATAACTCCATTGGATTTTCTAAGAATAGGAACAACTAATTCTTTATTTAAGCATATCTTGAGTTTCCGACGTTATACTTACATTACTCCTAAAAATCTAGAAAATATTCCTGAGTCTATATTAATTAACTACGAACAAATCAATTATCGAATATATTTTTCACTTGAAAAACAGTCATGCTACATTTGCAAACAACAAGGTCATCTAGCCTCTCAATGCACAAAAAATACGAACACTCAAACATCTATCGAAAACTCATCACCTACTTCTCAACCAAATTATATCCAAAATTGTCACCCCAACATAACAGATGCACAGCAAACTATCCATCATTCACAATCTTTACAACAATCTACCAGTTCACAATCAACAGAAACAACCAATACTTCTCTATTAGATTCAAATCCTATTCAAACACCTATCCAACCAGATAACGTTGAAATGAATATTCACAGCCAAAATCAACCTCCTACGTCTTCTGACAGTCAATCGTCTAAACGAACGGTATCAGAAATAACGTCTCCTCCAACATCAGTAGACCAGAACGCATTTAAAGAACCTCTCCGTAAATCTAAGAAAGCAAAAACTGTTCCTGAAGTTAATAAGGATTTAGCAGAAGATCTTACTAAATGCACTAGTTCTTTTTTCCAAGATAATTCTGATAACGGATATCTAACCCAGGAAGAATTAATTGATTTCTTCGAAAACGCACACGGCTCTGCTGATCCTCTCAGCATTGCTAAAACGTATACAGAAGATATCGAAGGACTACTCAATTTTTTAACTAAAATCCATCCAGCATTAACTCCCAAGTATCTGAAAAGTCGCTGTACAAGAATAAAATCTAAAATTAATAAACAGGTATTATCCTCTTTCTCTACTGATCACAGTGATCACAGCAGCGACGCCTCTGCTGAAATTTAATACAACAACATTCAACTGTATACTTCAATGGAACCTAAATGGGTATTACACCCATTTAGAAGAACTTAAATTAATTATAGCTAAATTTAAACCATCTGTAATATGCCTACAAGAAACCCACTTCAAAGAAGATAACTGTCATAATTTAAGAAACTATACTCCGTATTATAAGAACAGAATAACTGCTAGCCATGCTAGTGGGGGAGTAGTAATATATGTCCATAACTCATTTAATACCGAAGTAATACGTTTAAGAACTGAGTTGGAGGCAACAGCAGTATCTATAAAAGGCCCCCACAAAGTTAATATATGTAATATTTATTTTCCTCCGGACTTAGACCCGTCCATAAATGAAATAACTGATCTCTTTAATCAAATTCCAGAACCGCGTATTATACTAGGTGATTTTAATGCTCACAATAGACTTTGGGGAGGCAAAAAAACAGATTCCTTGGGACGTAAAATCGAACAAATTGTTACCGATTCTAATATGAATATCCTTAACGATGGAAGAATCAGAAGGTTCAATATTTCCACCGGAAATGGGTCACCAATAGATTTATCCCTTTGTGACTCTGTCTTACAACCAACTCTGTCGTGGGATGTGACATCTCATTTGCATGGAAGTGATCATTTTCCTATCCTAATTATAAACAATAACCATATCTCCTCATCAGTTCCATCCAATAAATGGTGTTTGAAAAATGCAGATTGGTCTCTTTATTCCTCTTTAATTTCACAAAAAATTTCTCAGTTGGTTCAGCCCTTCGATACAGATATTGATATCAACTCCAAAGTACTCCATTTCGTACAGTTTTTAACGTCAATAGCTCACGAGTCCATAGGTTATTCAAAATTTCCAAAAAAACGTGCCCCAGTCCCGTGGTGGAATTCTCATTGCGAGGCAGCCATTAAAGATTCAAAAAAGGCATTTTATAAATTTAGAAGGCACCCAACTTTAAATAACCAGCTTGAATTCAAAAGATTAAGGGCGTACTGTAGATACACCTTAAAAAAGAGTAAGAAAGAAGCTTGGAGAAACTATGGATCATCTTTAAATTCATCTACCTCGACTTCTGAGGTTTGGCAAATGATAAGCAGAATGTACGGGAAAAAATTATTTAACACCATTCATTACCTAGAACATGATAACCATATTTATTCAACTAAGCAAGAAATAGCCTCCGTACTAGCAAACGTATACCAACAACATAGCAGTGACGAAAATCTATCTACAATTTTCCTAGTCCATAAAAATAAAGTTAATAATGCCTGTATAAATCTTGATGACCACAATAATTTACCTCTAAATGTTACATTTACGATGGATGAACTGTTAGAAACGCTAAACAAAGTTAAAGACACTAGCCCAGGGCCTGACAACATACCTACGACATTTTTAAAAGCTATGCCAACGGAAGGCAAACAATATCTTTTGGCTCTCTATAATTTCATTTGGACAAATAATGTTTTCCCAATTGATTGGTATGATTCCATTATTGTACCAGTTCTTAAACAAGGCAAGAATAAATCGGACCCAGAGTCTTACCGACCAATCTCTCTAACTTCTACTATGTGTAAAGTACTTGAAAAAATGGTAAGCAACCGACTAACGTGGTACCTAGAAAATCGACAGCTACTTAGCCCTATACAAAGTGGATTTAGAAAGTCCAGATCTACATTAGACAACATAGTGGATATTGAATCCGTAATTCATGAGTCATTTGGATGTGGTCAAGTATGTCTGGCTGTATTTTTTTATATAACGCGTGCATATGATACAATTTGGAGATCAGATATCATAAAAATTCTGTCAAGTTGGTCGATTAAAGGAAATATTATCAAATTTATTAATAATTTTTTATATAGGCGAAACTTCAAAGTTCGAATAGACAACTTCCTTTCAGACTCCAAAATCCAATTAAATGGTATTCCTCAAGGGTCTACTCTTAGTTTTGTACTTTTCCTTATTGCCATCAATGACATCGCTAAGTCACTTAGCCCATTAGTCAAACCCAGTCTATTTGCTGATGATCTTGTTATATTCTGTCGTGGTAAAAATATATCAACAATGACGACCCATATACAGCAAGCCATTTACAAATTAGAGAACTGGTCTAATACTACTGGCCTAGAATTTTCACCCACTAAAACGAAAGCAATGATTTTCAGTAAAACTCCAAAGAAATACATAAATCCACCGAAACTCTACCTAAAAAATTTACCAATAAAGTATTCAGAATCGATTAACTTCTTGGGAGTAAAACTGGATAACCGACTATCTTGGCAAGACCACATCCACTCCCTCCGTCTGTCAGTTCAAAACGGCCTTAACTTAATGAAAAGTATCTCTCATAAACAATGGGGTGCCGATTTCCAAACTCTTATGACTATATACAAAACCCTAATCCGTTCAAAACTAGATTATGCTGCTGTTGCCTACAACTCAGCCAAAGGTTCACTATTAAAAGTGCTAGATACGGTTCATAATTCAGCAATTAGAATTGCACTGGGAGCACACTACACAAGCTCAGTTGAAGGTATGTATGTTAAATCAGGCGAACCATCCCTTCAACTTAGGAGAGAATACCTTAGCCTCATGTATGCCTCTAGAGTATCAACTAACCCACAGCTACCTGTTTATAAAAACACATTTACAGATAGATTTCCATCGACATTTAATAGGGGAAAAAGATTGGATCCTCCGTTTTATCATCGAGTTAGAGCAACGCTACAAAGCTTAGACACAATAATTCCACCCACTTACAATATTTTTAAAGTCAGTCAAAGCATGCTACCATGGACAATTGTTCTCCCTGATTGTAATACAAACCTATCTGCATTCAAGAAATGTGTCACACCAGCAAAAATCTTCAATCAGAAATTATTAGAGATATTAAATTATTTTAATAATCACATTCATATTTATACCGATGCATCCAGATCTGCAAATGGAGTAGGAGCGGCTTTCACAACAGATAACTATAACAGTTCCTACCAGCTCCCTCCCCAAACTTCCATATTTTCAGCTGAACTCTTTGCTATCCTCCAGTCATTAAAATTTGTTAACACACATGACATTAAATTCTCAATAATCATTAGCGACTCCCTAAGTGCATTAACAGCCTTAAAGCAAATATACCCCAAACATCCTGTCCTGCTTTTAATTAAGTCGGAACTCTTGATATGCCAACAAAATCAAAGATTAGTTCAGTTCCTCTGGGTACCTTCACATTGCGAGATAACTGGAAACGATAAAGCTGACATATTAGCAAAAAATGCGAGTGAGCATCCATTAACAGACATCATAACTACTTGCGTTCATACTGATCTAAAGCAATATTTTAAGAACAAGATCATGACAAAATGGCAAACAAATTGGAATAAATCAAACTCTACATTAAGAAAAATCAAACAAAATGTATTGCCGTCGAAACATCCTACTAAGAGAAGAGACCAAGTGCTCATGTCCAGATTACGACTTGGTCATACGAAGATCACCCATGACTTTATATTAAAGAAGGAAGCCCCTCCAATGTGTTATGTGTGTGATAGTGAACTAACAGTGCAACATATAATAATAGACTGTCCCCTCTACGTTATAGAACGACAACATCAACAGTTACCAACTACATTTAAAGATTGTTTAAGTGAAAATAATTCATCTAAGACTCTCAATTTTTTACGTACTATAGGACTCATTAACCAAATTTAATATAAGTTTTGTAATTTGATACCAATACTGTTCATTGCTAATAACCCTTTTGTGGTTGAAGCAAATTGTAAATAAAAAAAAAAAAATATTTTGCATCTTAACTAACATTATCCATGAGATTTTGGTGGAAAACTCACAGTTAACCACATTTTGGTAGAAAACCCACATTGTCTGAATTTTAAATTAAATTTACAAGACAATCTTCATTAAATACCCCCATAAAGTTTAGGCAAACAGTTTCTATTACAACAAAGTTGTTACACAAAAAAAATTGAAGCATTTTATCATGGTCTTCAATAGTAAACAGTTTTTCTCATTTTTCCGAAAGTTGAGAAACGTGGAGAATGTGAATTTTGCTTCTATACAATTCAAGTAATAAAAATTGAACAGTCTATATTATAAAAAATACCTAGATAAATGGAGGTCCAACTGTAGACAGCTCAAACAAAAGGATCGCAGACATAACTGAGAGAGTAAAAGCGGGTAATAGAGCATATTGGAAATAGCAAAAAAAAATACAGACATATTAGCAAAAACAAGAAAATGAAAATATGTAACACGTCAATCAGAACTGTAATAACCTATGCAGTAGAGATAAAGTGCCTGACCAATAGGGATGAAGATAATTAGGGTCCCACGGAATCACAGATAATGATCTCAAAACAGTTCTCACCAAAAAAATCTTAAAACAGCGTTAACTGTTTTAAAGACATCAAGTTATACAATCCTATTTAATGTTATATTTCTTGTGTATGTTATATCCGCTAATATCCCTGCACGGTTAAAAAAATAATTATATTTAATACATATTAAAAGGTGTTGGACAGTTAAACACAGTGATAGCAGCGATTTATATATTCTGTTTTCTAATAATTAGTTAGGAAGACTATAGTGAGAATAGGCCTTTAATTCTTATTACTCGCGGAATGTAAACTTTATCTGTCGGGGGTTTATAAAGACCGAAGTGCGACCGATCTTAGACGATTATTTTTAATATGCTAATATGTTATAATCATAGCCCCTTTAAGACGTGGGTTCAAATCCCGCTGCAGCCAAACTTTTTTGTTTTTTAATTCAATTATAATATCATATATTAAGTAATTGAAATTAATCACAGAAAATATATTAATTAATTGTAAATAAATGTTGTAGTTGACTTTTTAATTTATTTATTTTACATCAAACAACGTCAAACATCTCTATATTTCAACAACCTAATTAGTATTTTGTCTAAAATTTTACACAAAACAAAAGCTTCTGGCAATATTTCTTTAAAAAATCAAAAAGGTGAGTTATAGACAGAGGCAATGGATTTAATCAATTATTAAACACGATTATTGTATAAAGTGGACCGATGCCGTCTATAACTCACCCGCTGAAAGTAAGTTTACTCGTATATATGTACTAAACAAATCAAAATAAGTATTGGCGACCTATAACCTTTGACGCTGGCTTTTTACCAGTAACGCCATCTAACGCATAGAAAGGAAGCTTCTACCTAATTTTAATATTTCTGTACTCTGGTGACATAATTGATTTATAATTGATTGAATCATGCCATATCAAATAAAAGAGATGGTTATGATGATAATGGTGATACAGAAAGAATAAAAATCCGGACTGTCAAAAGAGCACTACATCGTATCTACGTCACTAAAGAATACTCCAGCAAAGAAATAATAAAATGAGTCATACACGCGACATAGTAGGTTACGGTATAATTTAACTGTTCTTATGAGTTTTAGCAAGAAATGCATCATTAGCAGAGGATTTATTCTTATTCCACACATTGTATGTAAACATTATCTTTCGGGGGTTTATAAAGTCCGAAGTGTGACCGATCTTAGACGATTATTTAAAATATGCTAATATGTTATAATCATAGTCCCTTTAAGACGTGGGTTCAAATCCCGCTGTAGCCAAACTTTTTTGTTTTTTAATTCAATTATAATATCATAAGTAATTGAAATTAATCACAGAAAATATATTAATTAATTGTAAATAAATATTGTAGTTGACTTTTTAATTCATTTATTTTACATCAAACAAGGTAAACTATTTTATCTCTATATTTCAACAACCTAATTAGTATTTTGTCTAAAATTTTACACAAATCAAAAGCTTCTGGCAATATTTCTTAAAAAAATCAAAAAGGTGAGTTATAGGCAGACGATTTAAACATTGGATTTTCTAATTAGTTAAGAACAGTAAGAAATGCGCGGAATGTAAACATTACCTTTCGGGGGTTTATAAAGACCGAAGTGTGACCGATCTTAGACGATTATTTAAAATATGCTAATATGTTATAATCATAGCCCCTTTAAGACGTGGGTTCAAATCCCGCTGCTGACAAACTTTTTTGTTTTTTAATTCAAGTATAATATCATAAACCGTGGTGATTTTAAAAACTAGTCTTTTTAAAGTTGTTTGTTACTATTTTTTTTGTATTCTAACAGTTTATAAGAGATGTTGAACAACGTAAACTATTTTATCTCTTTATTTTAACAACCTAATTAATACGTCGTCGAAAATTTTACACAAAACAAAAACTTCTGGCAATATTTCTTAAAAAAAATCAAAAAGGTGAGTTATAGACAGAGGCAATGGATTTAATCAATTATTAAACACGATTATTGTATAGGGTGGACCGATGCCGTCTATAACTCACCCGATGAAAGTAAGTTTTCCGCGTATATATGTACTAAACAAATCAAAATATGTATTGGCGACCTATAACCTTTGACGCTGGCTTTTTGACCAGTTACGCCATCTAATGCATAGAAAGCAAACTTCTACTTAATTTAAAGATTTCTGTACTCACGGACTGTCAAAAGACCACTACATAGTATCTACGTCACTAAAGAATACTCCAGCAAAGAAATAATAAAATGAGTCATACACGCGATATCGTAAGTTACCGTATAATTTGGCTGTCCTTATGAGTTTTAGCAAGAAATGAATCAGTAGCGGAGGATTTATTTTTTATTTAGCGTATGGCATATTACTAACACATACCTAATTAAAAGTAATATTTTTTATAAAAAAACGTTAAATGGAGTATTACAAACTAACATCTAATATATCAACATATTCTATAATATTTTCGGTCTCATTTAGAAATTCCATCTTCATAGTTTTTCTTGCTGTTCTGTCAATATATTACCCTCTTTACTTCTTTTGTTTGAATTACTTTGCTTTTGTTTAGTTTCTGGTCAAATTTTGTTGTTTCTATTGGCTTACTTAGATCTTGTAGTAGTAGATAGGGTACAAGGTTCCTGGCACATCCCCTAAATCGCATCCCTTAAAATCGCAACCAGCGGTCGTAACTGCCAAACGGCTTAAAGTAGAATGACGTACGAGGGCTGGTTAAAAAAGGGATGAAAAATGGGGTTGAACGCAGTGTATACCGTGCGCATCGGAGCACGCTAAAACGGCATTACGTCGTATCTTCGTTTTTATTGGTCCGATAGTGACGTACGAGGAGTCGTTGGAACGGGGAGGAGGTAACAAATACGTTGAGGCAAAAAAAAACAAAGATGGCCGCATTGCCAAATAGGCGCTATAACGTATCTTCGTTGCTATTTACCTGATTTTGACGTATGGGGTTTCAAATAAAAGCGGAGGTGACACAGAAGCCAACTGGTAATGCTGTTTCTGTCAACGTTCAATATTAATTGTCAATTCTTCTTTTTTTCCATATAGTGCCTAACAGAACGTAACAGTCGACGCAGGACATGAAATTCGACGCAGTACGCGACATTCGACGTGAAATGTCATGTGAAATGACGTGAATGATGAGACATTCGACGTAGGACGTAACAGTTATGTGGCAATTGACACAGAACGCGACATTCGACGCAGAACGTGACAATCGACGTGAATGACGTGACATTCGACGCACAACGTGACATTTATGTGACAATAGACGCAGGACGTGACATTTGAGATAAAATGTCACGTGAAATGACGTGGATAGCGTGACAGTCGACGCAGCACGTGACATTTTACGCGAAATGTCACGTAAAATGACGTAAATAGTATAACATTCGACGCCGCGCGTGATATTCGACGTGAAATAACGTGATTGATGAGACATTTAACGTAGGACGTGATAGCTATGTGACAGTCGATGCAGAACTTGATATTTGATGCAGACCGTGACATTTGACGTAAAATATCACGTAAAATGACGTGAATGATGTGACGCAGATGATTCGACGCAGAAAATAAACAGTTGGCTTCTGTGTCACCACCGCTTTCATTTGATACCCCATACGTCAAAATCGGGCCAATAGCAAAGAAGATACGTATATCGCCCATTTGCCAATGCCGTCATCTTTGTTTTATGCCTCAACGTATTCGTTACCTCCTCCTTGTTCCAACGAGCTCTCATACGTCATGATCGGGCCAATAGAAACGAAGATATAACGTAATGCCCTTTTGGCATGCTCTGATGCGTATGGCACATACTGAGTTCAACCCCAATTTTTATCCCCTTTCCAACAATACCTCATAGGTCATCCTACGTTTAAGCCGTTTAGCAGTTACGACCGAGGGTTCCGATTTTAAGGAATGCGATTTAGGGGATGTGCTAGGAACCCTGTACTCTATCTGCTTGTAGTTCTTGAAGTTCTATGTTCACAGCTTCTCTTTTCTTTCTGCGGTAGATTTTCTTTTCTTCTTTGCGTAGTTATTCATATTCCTCCTTTGATTGTCGGGCTTTGTACCCGTGTTGTATCATTAACTATGCTCTGTTTTTTCTCTCTATTATAATCTGATATTCTTCGTCAAACAGTCATTCGTTCTTGCTCTTCTTTGTTTACCTTTCATGCCTACTAATTCTTTAGCTGCTTCTTTCATGGTGTTTCTGCACCCTTCCCACTCTTCATTTATGTTTTCATGTATTAATCTGTTTTTAGATTATTATTGACGCTTATAAAATGCAATTATTTGCATCGTTGTGTAGTTTTGGCAATCTGCTGATTCAGCTGTTATTTCATTTGTTGTGTCCTTATTTTGCTGTGTAAACACATTTCAGACATAATATTAGGACATTGATTATTTCCGGTATTAAAAGACTTCTCGGTTATTTGACACTCAAGAGAGTTAAATTTTTCTCAGACATAAACTTCGAAAAACAGAAGACATAGAAGAAGAAGACATAAACTTCATAACATAAAATGAAATAAAATAAAATAAAATAAATTAAAATAAGATATAATAAAATGAAATAAACTAAAATAAAATAAAAAAAAAATGTCTAGTCAGATATGTATGATTGTTTCATTGATTTCGAGAAGGCATTTTATAAAGTACCACATGGGAAACTAATCGATATCCTAAAACATCAGGATTTGATGGTAAGGATATAAGACTTATCTCATACTTTAACTCTTTAACAAAAAGCAGCAGTGCGATTCGAAAATGAACTATCCAAGATCTTCACGATCACAAAAAGAGTTCGACAGGGTTGCATACTGTCACCAGAATTATTTAACATATACTCTGAAAACATTTTTAGATAAGTCTTGGACAACTCAAATAACTTATAAACAATATCAGCTATGCAGAAGATACCGTGTTGCTGCCTTAGTGCGCAGGGGCTCCAAAGGATGATATATAATCTTGTAAAAATATTACAAAATACGGCCTAAAACTAAGTAGTAAGAAGAAAAAAATATTCAACATTAGTAAGAAAACTAACATAAACACCGAAATATAATAAGTGATACACCATTAGAAAGAGTGGAAAAAATAATATTAAGGATACTACGAAATAAAAACTCGAATTCAAAAAGGAAGAAGCTCTTGTAATGGTCTTAGGAAGATTTTCTGCAACTTATCTTTAAGGATCAATGTACTCATAAGAATTATTAGATGTTACGTCTTTAGTGTCATACTTTATGAAGTAGAAAGCTGGAGCCTTACACAAGATACTATAAAACGGTTAGAGGCATTTGAAATGTGGTGCTACCGACATACTTTAAGTGTCTCATACACCACACAACTAAGATAACTGTTCTCCATAGGGTAATAAAAGGCAAAGAAATTATTAACACCCTAAAGAACACAAATTTATCTTATTTGAGTCACAATAGGCATAATAATCATCTGCCATTCTAGCACATTTTGACAATGGAACGCCAATGGTAGCAACAATATGATCTACCTCTATTTCTTTTGCCTTCTACTTTTCGCTGGATGGTAAGTTTTTCAAGACCATTTCTTCGAAGCACATGTCCAAAATAGCAAAATTATTTGTTCTGATATTTGTGTTCTTAGTCTTTTCTGGCAGAAGATAGAAAAACGTGGAGGAACATTGGGAAATTTAGCTAATAGCTTCATGATATCACGATACCTGCATCAGGTTAAGGACTAAGAAGAAGGCATAATAATAAATACTGATTTCTACAGTTGATTAAGAAATTTTGCTGGAAGAAAAATATTCCGGTTGATAGATTAAGAAGTTTTGATAAATGTGTAACAGTTAAAACAGCTGCATACATTTACCAGAGGACTTTGAATAATTTTTTATGGCTCGATAAAAAAATAAGTGAAATTTTTTTGGTATGCCTAGTTAAATGTAAAGCAATGTATTATAAATGACACAATTTTGTTAAATCTACAATAAAAAGTAGTAGAAAGTGATTGAAAGCAAACGTAGTGGATTATATATGGTCAACTACTACATTTATTTAAATTTAAATTATAAATGTTTTTACAAATTATAAATTTCAATAATGAACAAATAGTTTAGCTCTTAAAAAATACAGGATTCTAAAATCATCATACTTTGTGATATATAATTCAATTAAAAAAACAAAAAAAACCTGACAGCAGTTCGAGTCGATCCCATTCTTGGCTGTTGAAATGTTGAGCGTCGCTCCCTATGTACCACCGACACTGTTTTCATTGCGTTTCATATTTCATACATTATATTACGTAATGTTTACATTCTTCGTGGGTACAGATATCACAGGATATAATAACAATTAAAGTTTCTCTAAACTATATAATTAGAAAATTGCTGAGTTAATATATAGACATTCGCTGATATTAATATGAGCCACACTTTTTGTGTTTTTGTTTTTATATAAATAAAAAATTAACTCGACCAATACCTAAAGCTACTAAAATATAGGGACCTCGTACCAACCATTTACATGGTGGTTCACCAAGAAGTATCCACCCAGGTTTTCTTTCTTTTTTCGTGCCAAAAAAAAAAACAAAAAACGTTCGGACCCGTCTGTACTCTATTTATTTTTAGTGAAATCCGCAAAACATTTTTATGTTTAAAATATTAAATAGAAAGTGGTATTGTGCCTGCCCAGCGATATTTCATTTTTGTAATTTCTTCCACAATATCCATAATCTGCGTTCTATGTCTTATCTCGGTGTTTCTAATCTTGTCTCTTAGTAATATTCCAAGCATTATTTGTTCCATTGCTCTTTGCGTTGTTTCTAATTTTTTAGCAGATTTTTTGGTAATGGCTAGGTTTTTAGCAGATTTTTTGTCTCCAAGCCGTAGGTACAAACTGGTAGTATGCATGTGTAATATACTTTTTCTTTGAGTTGCGCCCCATGCCAGTTGTGTTCTTTTTTTAATTTCAGCTTCTTGATTTGGTTTTTCTAGTTTGATGACATGATCTAGATAAACATAATGTTCAACATTTTCTATGGTATGATTTTGTATTGTTATATTTGTCTGGCCTGGGCTCAGTATTTTTGTTTTACTGTAGTTCATTTCTAAGCCTACCGCTTCTGAAACTGTATTTAAGTGTTGTAACATATCATTTAGTTCTTGGATATTATCGGCTATTAAAACTATGTTATCTGCGAATCTCAAGTGGTTTAAGTATGATCTGTCGACGTTTATACTCTTATTGTTTCATTCTGGTGTCTTAAAAATGTCTTCTAGAGCAAGGGTAAATATTTTGGAAGAGATGGTGTCTCCTTGTCTTACTCCCCGTTGTAGTCTGATGGGTTTAGTTTTTCTGCTTTCGTCCAGCTTTGTCTGCATGGTGGCATTTTCATATGTTTTTAATTAGGTTAGTGTATCTTGAATCTATACGTGCATTTTCTAAAGATTCAAGCACTGCCCATAATTCGATGGAATCGAACGCTTTATGGAAATCGACGAACGCCATATAAATTGGAACATGATACTCGGTGCATTTTTCTATTAGTGTTCTTACGGTGTGCAAGTGGTCTATGGTACTAAAATGTTTTTTGAATCCAGCCTGCTCGATAGGTTAATAAAAATCGAGCTTATGTGTTAGGCGGTTGGTTATGATTTAAATTAGTAATTTATACAGATGTGATAGCAAGAATATTGGTTGGTAATTCTCGATGTTTGCTTTGTCTCCTTTCTTAAATAGTAGAATGACTTTCTTAGTTGTACCATTCTTGGAGGAATCTTGCCTTCATCAATTACTTTCTTAAATAAAATATTTAATACCTCTTCTATTTTTTTGCCACCAATTTTCAACATTTCAACTGTAATTTTATCTTCTCCCGGGCATTTATTTGTTTTTAGTTGATTTAGAGCCATTTTTATTTCATAGTCGGGTAATAGTGTACCATTTTTCAATGACCTCGCTTATTTTCTTTGTCCTGGTACGGTGACGTTTTTCTCATTTTTTATTACTATGAATTTTGTTATGCTGCTTGAGTTTTTTGTTTTCAGTACTTTCATACTGCAGTTATCTTGTGTTATATCTACCAGTAGTAGTTATTAACTCCAAACTTAAAAAATCAATGAGTGGGTTGTATAATAATACAAAGTTTTAATATTCTTTTCCATATTTACATTCAGATGTGCCCGGTATTATGTTTGAAAATATGGGCAGTCACCCAGTTGCAGCTTTCATCGAACTGTTCATCAGCCGACGTGGACCAAGAGCCAATGAAAACATCGGATATCGCTATTAAGACAAATCATAATGCGTTATCTTGTATCGGCAGACTTATGCATCTTTCGGGCAAGATATAACAATATTTGTCTGAAACCATAAAGTAGTTTACACTTGGGTAGGTAGGTATAATATTTTATTTTGAAACCAATGAAATCAGATTTTGCAAAACAAGAATATTTTTAGTATAACCATAACTATTACAGCGTTCAGTTAAATTCAAATCGTGAAATGCAAGTAAGTTTGGTTGTGACTTCATGGAGTGTTCTTTCTAAACTTCTTTTGCTATTTTACGAAGATAGGTACTTTTAAAGGGTGGCGTCGCAGTGTGATAATAATTTTGTAGCTGAAGAGCTAATGGAACCTTCTAATCAATTGGAAGATATACAAAGCTGTGTAGTAGAACGTAAGCGACATGTTCAATACCTCTCTGTTGATGCAAAATGTATATTGAAACATGTTTATGAAAGGCTCTGTTCTGAATTGTATAAGAGGTAATTGTAGAAACATGTTTTTTGACCAGAGTACCCAAAGCAACTTGCTACAAGATTATAGGAGAAACTTTTTCTAGACAGAGAAGAAAGGATTGTACCAAATTTAGACAAATAGAACCGCACTTAATTCAACCTATAACCACAACAAGATACAAAATGTATGCCGCTCATATTTTTCCAACTATTGAAAGCCTTCGAAGTTAATTGCTTCGAAAGGACATTCTCTCATGTTGCGGTGGAGAAAATAGATGGATCAGCGATGTATTTGCAAAACTTTATTTGCAAACAAAATTTAAGACGCGTCTCTAGATTATCATGAGGATATGGAAAGTTCAATTTTTGAATCATGGTTTGAAAAATCTCTTTTTCCGAAATTACCTAAATCTAGTGTGTGTGTCATGGACAACGCATTATACCATACAAGATTAATGAGAAATATTTCAAATATAACTTCAGATAACAAATTCAGGAATTTTTATTTGAGGAAGATTTGTATTTTGAGGCATTATACAGTAAAAAGGAATTGTTGGAGGTTGATCATAGTAGACAGTATCAGAAGGAATATCTTGCTGATAACTGTATTCGCAGGAATGGATATACCGTGCTTAGATTTCCTACATATTATTGTACATTGAACTCAATAGAGTTAATATGGGCTTAACTTAAAGGAAATATCAGGAGAGGGAACGTGGCTTCTAAATTTTCTTCTACTGTTTTGCATTTAATTAGAAGAGAACTCACAAAGATCACAGAGATCAACTGTGACAGTCACTCTGAGTAGATTAGCAAGTGCATAATTTGAATTATGTATTAGTTGAAACCTTTATTTTTATTGTAATTATAAATATTCTCGTTTTGCTTATATATCTTTGAAAATAGAATAAAAACACATTTCTTGATACAACAGAAAGGTACAAAGTATGTAATTTAAAATAGTCAAAGTACTGGTTACATTATTATAAAATACCTGCTAGGTATATATAAAAAAATGTTAATAAAATTTTTATATCTCTTACCCATTTTAAAATTATGGAGGTACTAAGCTTTCTCTAACACGGTGTTAAACCAAAGTTGTGGTTTTTTATTAGAACTTCTTCTTCTTCTTGTAGTGCCTATCCGTTTCGGATGTTGGCGACCATCATAGCAATCTGCACTTTACACACTGCTGCTCTAAAAAGATTTGTGGTTGTTGTATTGAACCACGTTCGTAGATTTTTCAGCCAGGAAATCCTTCGCCTTCCTGGTCCCCGTTTTCCTTCTACTTTTCCCTGCAAGATTAGTTGCAGCAGTCCATATCTTTCGCTGTTCCTCATGATGTGACCGAGGTATTCGATTTTAGCTGTTTTTATTGTGGTTAACAGCTCTTTTTCTTTTTTCATTCTCAACAGAACACCCTCATTAGTAACGTGGTCGGTGTACGATATCTTCAGGATGCGACGATAAAGCCACATTTCAAAAGCCTCAATTTTCTTGCAGGTGGCGTCTGTGAGAGTCCATGACTCAACTCCGTACAACAGTATAGGAAAGATATAACATCGTAGTAACCTGATTTTTATGGGCATTGATAAATCATGACATTTGAATAACTTGGCCATTTTTTGAAATGCAGATCTTGCTTTCTCTATTCTACATTTGATTTCTATGGAATGGTCCCAATTTTCATTGACGTTCGTACCAAGGTAGGTGTATGTTTTTACTCTTTCTATTTGTTGACCGTTTACACTGATTTGTTCAAATTGCTGTTCCTTCTTAGAGATCATCATGCATTTTGTTTTCTTGGTGTTTAGTGAAAGTCCGTATCTCTGACTGACCTCTGTGATTCTGTTCATTAACTCCTGGAGGGCTTCAGAGCTGTCAGCAAATACTACCGTGTCGTCCGCGTATCTAATGTTATTGATTAATTCTCCGTTGATTCGAATTCCGGCTTCAACATCACCCACTGCTTCTTGAAAGATTTCCTCAGAGTATATATTAAACAGCAGTGGTGATAGTATACATCCCTGACGGACGCCACGTTTGATTTTGATGTCGTCGGATTCTCCTGCCTCTGTCCGGATAGATGATGTTTGATTCCAGTACAGATTGCTGACAATTCTTAAATCACAAGTGTTTATTCCAATATTGGTTAGTATCTCCATCAGCTTGTCGTGCTTTACTGTATCGAACGCTTTATGGTAGTCAATGAAGCACGCATAAATGTCGCAGTTCACGTCTCTACATCGTTGGAATAGCACTTGTATACTAAAGAGAGCCTCTCTCGTACCCACTGCATTCCGAAAACCAAACTGTGTACGGCTGATTTTTTCTTCGCACAGTCTATATATCCTTTGATGTATGATTTTTAGAAATAATTTTAAAATATGACTCATTAAGCTGATGGTTCGGAAATCACTGCAGGATACGGATTTTGTTTTCTTTGGTAAAGTAATAAAGGTCGACTTAAGCCATGTTCTTGGTATTACTCCGCTTAAGTATATATCATTAAATACCTTTGTTAGGTGTTGAATACCGTCGGTGTTAAATAGTTTTATGAGCTCAGCATATGCATTGTCAGGTCCAGGAGCTTTGCCATCTTTTAGTTGTAATATGGCTTTTTGCACTTCATCTGATGTGATTGGTAAGTGGTCATCACATATGTAAGATGGAGGTTGTTCGGATCTAGTATCATCAAAGAGTTCTTGTATGTATTTTGTCCATATGCGGATTTCTTGATTTTTGTCTGTGATGATATTCCCCTGTTGGTCTCGCAGTTTGTTAGCTGTGTTGGATTTCTGAAGACCAGCTGCTTGTTTCACCTTTTTATGCATGTTAAACGTATCATGTTTTTGTTCTAACAGCTCTATCTCTTCACACTGTGATTTTAACCAATTTTCTTTGGCCTTTCGTATTTCGGTTCTTATTTGTCTCTGAATCTTGTTGTACATTATTTTGTTGTTCTTTGATTTTCTTCTTTCTTCCATAAGTTGCAGTATATTGTCATTCATCCAACTTTTTTTCTTATCTTTCTTTTCTGTAAGATGTTCTTCTCTGATCTTGTTAAATGTTTCACATATATTTTGGAGTGATTCTTCGGCATTATATGTTTGCTCCATATTACTTAGCTTTTCTGAAAGAATCTGTGCGACTGTTTCTTTTGTTTTGTTATCTTTTAGTCTTCTCATATCGCACTTTTTGTTACTATTCTTTTTTGTGACCTTCTTGAATCTAAACCTAAATTTACCAACAACCGGAACATGATCTGATGATACGTCCGCACCGGGGTAACTCTTAGCTGATAGGCATCCATTACGAAATCTTTTGTTCACCATTATGTAGTCAATTTGATTCCGTATTACGTGTCCTGGTTGATCTTGCGGGGAGACCCAGGTATACAAGCGTCTTGGTGGTAGTTTGAAGAATGTATTTAGTATTGCAAATTCTTCTTCCTCTACAAACAGTTTTAATCTTTCTCCCCTTTCATTTCTCTGCCCTAGACCAAAATCACCTATGAATTCTCCGCTTTTTCCTTTACCAATTTTCGCATTGAAGTCACCCATAATGATAGTTATATCTTCTTTTTTAAGTAGTTTAAGTGAATTTATCAACAATTCATAAAATTGCTCTAGCTCTTCTTCTGGTTTATCGCTAGTGGGGGCATACACTTGTAAAATATTTAACCTGACGGGACTAGTATTCAGTTGGATTATTATTAATCTTTCAGAAACATATATAACATTTGTAACATATTGACGTAATTGGGGAGAGACGATTATTCCAACCCCATATATATGTTGACCATCTTCATTTCCCGAGTGGTATACCATATGATTGTCAACAATACAAGCACCACTATTTGGCCACCTCATTTCGCTTATGCCCATTATACTGATTCCAAGTCTGGTCATTTCTTGAATGGTATTATGAATTTTTCCAGCCTGATACATTGTCTTCACATTCCAGGTACATATTTTAGTAATCAACTCTGATGTTCTGAGAGACACTTTTCCGGTTCTGCCACAGGGGTTTCGCTGGGTTACGACCTGGGAGGCCCTGTGATCTAAAGGTGGATCACCTCCCCTGCCGAATCTTGGCTTCCGTATTCCATGATTAGTAAGAGTTTCCACTTTAGTTGGATTTGCCATGATAGCTTTACTAGAGATGTCATCAGGGACCTTTAATGCAGTGGTTTCTCGTTGCCTTCTGCATTCTGATGCCGTTGACCACTTTCTTGGTTCTTCCGCCTTTGAGACCAATTTCTCAGTCTCAGGACAACAGAGTGCCCTTCCATTTACCAGCTCATCCGCCCGAAGCCGTTGGCCAGTAAATGGTGGATTGCTTATCCCGGCAAACTCTCGGACGCCAGAGCCTCGTTAGTTATCTAGCAGGATGTACCAGATGACCCTGATCTAGATCATCATACGAGCAGGTGAGGTTGACATTTGAATAGGAGAGGCTATATATGTTGCGCATCACAATCCCTTAACATCCCATCTTTATTAGAACACTCTGTATTTAATTTAAAAAATAAATTCTCTATTTTTTCCTGATAACAATAACATAAAAGTTATCAGGGATAAAATAGGAATTTTTAATTCTTCTTCTTAAAGTGCCCTCTCCTCAATGGAGGTTGGCTACTACAATTTTAAACTCTTCTCTGTCTTCAGCTGTTCTTACTAGCTGTTCAAAATTTAGCCCTGTCCATTGTCAGATGTTTCTGAGCCACGATAGTCTTTTCCTTCCTAGGCCTCTCTTTCCCTCGATTTTTCCTTTCACTATAAGTTGGGCATATTGGTACTTATTATTTCTCAGTATGTGGCCTAGGTATGATGTTTTTCTAACTTTTACTGTGTTAAAAAGTTCTCTTTCCTTGCCTATTCTATGCAGCACTTCTTCGTTTGAGGTATGCGATGTCCATGAAATTTTGAGTATTCTCCGGTAGATCCACATTTCAAAGGCCTCCAATTTATTTACGGTTGATGTTTTAAGGGTCCACGTTTCAACTGCATATAGAAGAGTCGACCAGACGTAGCATTTTGATAAACGTAGTCGAATTTCGAGTTTTATTCGAGAATCACAAAGCAGTTTTTTTATTTTTTCGAAAGATTTTCTGGCCTGTTCTATTCTCGATCTTATTTCTCTTTAGACTGCTATCGATCCAACATCCCAGGTATTTAAATCTATTGATATGTTCTAAGATGTGCCCATTTATTGTGCAAGGTTGAGGTACGTTTTGGTTTTTTCGGATTGACATCACTTTGGTTTTTTTAATGTTTATTTTCATACCAAATTGCTCACAGGTTGAGTTGGTCTTGTCGATGTAACACTGTATCATCGGCATATCTGATACTGTTGATATTTACGCCATTCACCTTGACTCCATCATAGGAATCCTCCAATCCTTCTTTAAATAGAAACTCGGAGTAAAGATTAAACAGCAGAGGCGACAGAACACATCCTTGTCTAACTCCCCTCCTAATTTCTACTTCTGCGGATGTGGAACCTTCGATCCTAACTCTGGCGTTTTGGTTCCAGTACAAGTTTTTTAAGAATTTGATGTCTTTTCCATCTAAACCGACTTCTTGCAAACGTTCTAATAGTAGGTCGTGTCTTACTCTATCAAATGCTTTTTCGAAGTCTATAAAGCATATAAATATATCTTTCTGTTGGTCGTAGCATTTTTGGGCGAGAACTAGTAAACTGAACAGGGCTTCTCTCGTTCCCATGCCGGCTCTGAATCCAAACTGATCGTCTCCGATGATTGTTTCGCACTTTCTATAGATACGATTATGTACGATTTTTAGTAGGACTTTTACTGCATGACTCATAAGGCTTATCAGACGGAACTCATTGCAGTGTTGTGGGTTTGGCTTTTTTGGTAGTGGGATGAATATTGACTCCAGCCAATCTTGGGGTATTTTACCTGTATCATAAATGCGATTGAATAAAAGGACAAATAATTCGATATTTTCTTCGCTGATTAATTTGAACGTTTCTGGGTATATTCCGTCTGGACCTGGGCTTTTATTTGTTTTGAGATGATTAATTGCATTTATGATTTCAGATTTCAGAATTGTTGGCCCTTCGTTGTTATTTTCCAATCTTGGTTCTTCTCGTATGTCGTGAAAAAGAATTTTAATATAGTTTTCCCATTCTTTCAGTTTATCTTCCGTTGATTCTAGCAGTTTGTCATCCGTGTTCAGCATGGTGTGAAAAGTCGTTCTCTTGGTAGTCGATGTAAACTCTTTTACCTTTTTATGTAAATTAAAAAAATCGTGCCTTTGTTGCAGTTCTTCTATTTCAACGCATTTTGTTTCCAGCCATTTCTCTTTTGCTTCGGTTATTTTTTTTCGAATTATTCTATTTAGTCTTTTGTATTCTCCGTCCTTGTCATTTTTTCCTTTAGATTCTCTTCGTTTGTTCATTAATTGTAAAATCTCTTCTGTCATCCATTCCTGTTTGTTATTTCTAGGTGTTACTTTTAGATGTTTTTCCGTTACATTGTTCATTTGTTCTTTAATAGTTTTCCACAGAACGTTTATGTCATCGTACTCGCTAATTCTATTGTGGTCGATATTTCCTAAATTTTTGTTTAATTCTTTATTTACTGTCTGATGTATGGTGTCGTTTTTCAATAATTGGATGTCTAATAGTTGGTGTTGAGGTTTTTGTTTCTTTATTAGTTTCCATCTTGCGCGAACTTTTGCAACAACAGGATTATGATCGGAATTGATGTCAGTTCCAGGATATGTTTTTGCACTGATGATTGCATTGTGATATCTTTTGTTGACCAATATGTAATCTATTTGGTTACGGATTACTCTGTTTTCATTGTGTTGTGGTGAAGTCCAAGTGTACAATCTGCGAGGGTGTAATTTAAACCATGTATTTGTCACTACCATGTTGTGTTGTTGGCAGAATTCGGTCATTCTCTCTCCCCTGTCGTTCCTTGCTCCAAGTCCGAAGTCTCCGATCAATCCAGAAACTTTTCCTCTACCTAACTTAGCATTAAAGTCACCTAAGATAAATGTTAGGTCTCGTTTTTTGTTCATCTTTATAAGTTTTTCTACGTCAGCATACCACGCTTCTATCTCTTCTATGAGTTTATCGGCCGTAGGTGTATAAGTTTGAATGATGTTAATATTTACTGGCTTTCCGGATAGTTGAATAAGAAGACATCGATCCGAAAATGGCACAAAGTTTGTGACGGCATGTTAATTTTTAATACTTGAGCATTTGTGATAATAAAACGTAAAAATTTTGTTTATACTGTTTAATCGTATGGGATAATTAATGTTATTAACAATTTTTTTATATAGGTATTATTATTTAACAATAAGTTTTGTTCAGTCGAATCGATTAGTATTATTACCACCTAGGTATATAAGAAGTTGATAACACTCATATTTTTTATAAATATAGAAAATGAAACTTTTTGGTAAAATAAAATCCACATAATTTGAAGACTTGCGACTGTTCCATTTACACTTAAAATCAAATGTTTGCAAAATAATAACTTTTATTTAATTTAAAATCAGATATCGACGCTACTGTTCATTAGAATAACATAATGGTCACTCTAACACTGTTGCCAATTTGATAGTGTCTTACTCGCTCTTGTTCTCGTAAATTTTCCAACGTAATTACGTGCCTACTATAACGGGTACCATTGTTGTGCGATCACTAGTGATTGGCCACTTTTACAAAAATCCAAAATATTAAGATTTAAGGAAATAGGGTAAAGTGTGCAAATCGCGGTCACCTAAGAAGAAAATTTAATATAAAAAAAAGTAAAACTCTGTGAATCAAATTTAAGCCGTCAATCCGTAATTTGGGGTTTTAACTTATTGCAAGATACATTTAATTTCAAAAATATAAAATTTTTGTCTTTGACAGAGACAAAACATAAAAAAGTATCTTTGACCGGTATTGTCACCATACATGGACAATACCGGTCATGAGTGTGGGTAATGCCAGTCAATTTGTTTGTGTTATTATTAAAATAAAAATCAATATCTATTTAACATTTTTTTGTTATAAAACGATTAACGAATGTGGCTTAATGGGTCATAATTCAAGTAAATCAGTAAGAAAGGTGAAAAAATATTTTTTATTACAAAACAAACAAAAAATAACAAAAATATGTGTTTTAATGTAAAAATAGTTGACAGTCATCGCAGGTATAACTCTCTGCAGAATCCCATCCACTGCACTCTGAATAAGCCCATCGTGAGCAAACGGTAAATATATACCACAATTCATTGTTTTTGCCAAACTCGCTGTAAACCAGGCATCTATCTTCGTATGCATCGTCACTGTTATCACATGATATATCAATATCCGATTCCAAAGAACTAGAATCAAACACCTTTTTCTTGTAATGCCAATTACAAGAAAAAGGTGTTTTATTACAAGAAAAATTATCTTGTAAACCCAAATGCTAATTTTCTCAGTTCTATTGCTGTTACGCCATAAAAAATTAAGCTAAATATTTTTTTGTGTGGCTATTTTAGCTTCTTGTTCGGCAGAAAATACTGATTTTCTACCTAATGAGACACCTTGAAGATTTTTATTTTTTATTCTTTCTTGCAATGTCGAAAAATGGATGGATTAATCCCTAAGGATTAATAGTATAGGGTATAAATTATAGCATGGGGGTAATACCGGTCAACTGACCGGCATTGCCTCCTGTTGGCATTTTTTTTCTTAGAATTTTTTACTCGTAAACATGTATTAAAATATTGATCTTTAAAAAAGGAATAGGCAGCTAACGTCATTATAATCAATTGTAACCAATTTTAAGATCTACAAGTGAATAAAAATGAATTAAGACCTTATATTACTCAGCATAAAAATAAGATCGAAAACACTGAAAACAGGTTAATAATATTTCTATGACAATGGTTTGCGCCAACTCAACGCTCGTCAGCAATCTGAATACAGAGTAGTGTAGCGACACGTTGGCAGTTATAGGAGGTTGCCAGATTGAATAGATTTCGCACAATCGGGATGACCGCCATTACCCACTGACCGGTATTTGCACAGTTTACCCTAAATATATTTGCATTGCAATCTGGCAATAATGATATTTATTTTTTCTAAAGGTTATCTGTTGTCTGGTCTGGTGAAAATTAACCAAATTTGGTGATTTTCTAACCCGCTTGGTGATATGGTGAAAATTTTATTCTTTCTTTCTTTCTTTCTCCCTTCCTTTTACTCTATCAGTGTGTCGGATTTGGGCTAGCGATTTTAATTTCCATTTACCCACCTCTTCCATTCTTTTCTGTTTCCTGCCATTATTTTCAATTCCTCGAGTGATTTTTGTTTAAGTTTTCCCGCCTCTACTACTTGCTGTATCCATTTTTTTCTTGGTCTGCCTCTTTTTCTTTTTCCGATATTTTTTGCTTCATAAACTTTTTTTGTTATTCTATTGGATTGCATCCTCGTCAGATGCCCATACCAGTTCATTTGTCTCTTTGTTATTTTGTTCATTATCGGTTCCTGGTTGGCCATTCTCCTAATAGTCTCGTTGCTTAATCTATCCCATTTTGTCTTTCCAACTATCCTTCTTAGATATCTCATCTCCATTGCGTTTATCCTGCTCTTATGTTTTTCCA
This sequence comes from Diabrotica balteata, assembly GCA_918026665.1. Lineage (NCBI taxonomy): Eukaryota > Metazoa > Arthropoda > Insecta > Coleoptera > Chrysomelidae > Diabrotica > Diabrotica balteata. Next base: position 16,089,349 of record OU898285.1, on the reverse strand, counting down.
GAATTGTCCAGTTTTCACTTGCATAGAGCACAGTCGGTATCACTATTGTGTTATATATTTTTATTCTTGTTTCTCGTGTAAGTTCTCTTTTTCCCATTATTGGGGCTAACGCATAGTATAACTTGTTTGATTTCTTTGCTCTATTTGTTATTTCCCAGTCTATTTTTCCATCATTAGTTATTATACTTCCCAGGTATTCGTAAGTTGATACTATTTCCAATTCTGAGTTTTTACATTTTATCTTTATTTGATTATCTTCCTGATCTCCTTTGCCGCTGATTATCATTATCTTACTTTTTTTCTCGTTTATCTCCATTTTTAGTTCTTCTATTTGTTCTACCCATATATCTATTAGTTTCTGCATTTTATTCTCGGAATCTGCTATTAGTACTATGTCGTCTGCATACATTAAGGACTCTATTGTTACCGGTTGTAATCTGTGGTAACCTATTATTGTCTGTAGTTGATTGGTTCTGATTTTAGTGTTTCTTAACAATTCGTTCATTACTATTATGAATAGCAAAGGGCTGAGACTATCTCCTTGTTTAATACCTCTCTTCCAATTAAATGCTTCCGATCTTTTCCCTGTTATTTGTACCCTTCCTTTTACCTCTTTGTAAGTACTTTCTATAATTTTTATCAATGCATTAGGTACATTTATTTTTCTCAAGCATTTCCCTATAATATGTCTTTCTATCGTGTCAAATGCTGCTCTTAGGTCTATGAATGCTAATACTAGTTTTTCGCCTGTATCTATTTTCTTCTGCCGAATCTTCTTTCCATTAGGTTTCTAATGATATATATGTTGTGATTTGTCTGTCTTCCCGGTCTAAATGCCGTTTGTTCTTCTCCCAATACCATTTCTACTTTTTGTCTCAGTCTCTTCTCTATTATTTTCGTATGTATTTTAAAACATATCGATGACAGACATATTGCTCTATAGTTGTCGTAGTTTACATGTTCTCCTTTTTTGTATATTGGCACGATGATATTCTTCTGCCAGTCTTTAGGTATTGTTTGTTTTTCCCACGCCTCTTTATATATTTTCCATAGCCAGTTTATTCCTTCTTCTCCAATGTATTTTACCATTTCCGGTTCAGTTTCATCGTCTCCACCTGCCTTGCCTATTTTTATATTTGATAATCCTTCTACTACTTCTTCTCTACTTATTTGCTCTAGCTCTGTGTTTTCTTCGCCTTCATTGTTTATATTGTCTACATTTATTACTTCGGTATCAAATTTTTTCTCATAATATTCTTTCCATACCCTAGCTACTTGTTCTGGGCTTATTTGTACTTGGTTTGAAGTATCCCTTACTGCGTTTATTTCCTTTCGTCCTCCTTGCC
>OU898285.1:15415503-15483003 GCA_918026665.1 Diabrotica balteata | reverse complement strand
CTGTTTACCATATGAACTAATAAAGAATAAAGTAGCCAATTCTTATTTTGCGCTGTGCAATTATCTAACCATATGTTAATGTTCTGGATATCGCGATTTTGCATTAAACATATATAGAAGGCACTCATTATATCTTCTTGTTTCCGTCCAGCTATGCCATCATGCCACAAAACGGTTAACGGTTTTTGATTAGATGTTATTGTTCCCAGGGGAGCAAAAGTTTGATTGTAAGCAATTAAACGTGGGCAAAAGATTATACTTTTAAAGGTTTCTAATCTTGGTAGCATTATGATCTTTTCTAAATCTGAAGATATATAAATTACATTGTCACTTTGGGCCAGATTTTTATGCTTAGTATACAACTCCCTGGCTTGTGTATACTTAAGGCGATGTTTTTGAAATTCGACACAAGGATTGCAATCTACTACAGTATTACAATCATGTGATGTTTGCTGTTTATGTAAATTAAAAGACTCACACATTTCGCACTCCTCATTACCAAGTCGAGTAAATGAAATATTCAAAGTTTTGAGTTGTTTGCGATAAACCTCATAGGACATATTTTCTTCTGGATATTTTGAACAGAAATCTTTGTACATAAAAGTTATATTAATATCGCTCGGTAAATATCGTCTCAATGGCGCGTGCTCCCGTCTGTAGTGCGGCTCTGCAGGATTGAATGATTGTATGTGGTTATTAATTAACTGGCGATCTATACGAGGCGTTTTCTGGTGTTTTCCACGCATGTCTGAATGAATGGGATTTGTAGCATCAAGTGACCTCAATATCGCGTCGTTATTTTTTTTGTAACCCAAGGTAGTCAAAAAAAATATTTTGCACACCTCAATAACAGACCCATCTCTTTTCTTCTTAAACGCAAAACATCTTTTCGGCTTTCTTTTAGGTTCACTTGTGTATTTTCTTTTCGGAACTGCTGTAGCCACTTGAGACATAACAAAAACTCTTCGCTGTTCAAAAGACAAATTCCAAAAATCAGAATTCAACTGTGCTCTATCTTGCTCAGTAAAAAACGTGTTACATTTTTTTAAACATTTTTCAGTACAAGCTGGTTTTACGGCATATTCTAATTGCTTTTTAGCTCTCTTCTCTTTAATCCGTTCACCTAGGCCAGTGTCATACTTCTTTCGTTTCTGTGGTTGGACATCAAGTTCACTTCTCCCCGTACCAGTGCTTTTCGTATCCATAGTGTTAGTATTTTTGTTTTTATTAGTCCAATCTACAGTGTGTCTTCTTGGCTCTTTTTTTTCCCCATTTTCAATGCATCTTAGTTCTCGAAAATCTGTCGTAACACGTCTTTTTTTATGTTTATTTATCGACAGTGAATTACGGAATGTATGAGATGGTGAAGATTTGGTGAGTGTAGCTGTAGAAGTAGAAGGCTCAGTTAAATTTGTAGGAAAAATTCGTAATTGACTTTTCTTTGGCAATTTTCGGTGCGAAGGAACGTTTTCTGGCAAATTTAAATCGTCTGAATCTTCGCTTGAATCCGGAATATAATCTTCGTCAAGAACTGAGTCGTCTGAATTAAAATCTAATATATTAGGGCATAATAATGGTTTTGTATTATTATCAGGGTGAAAAGAATTATGTTGGATATAATCAGGTACATTATCAGAAGGAAAATCATCTGCTGGCATTTCTTCATAACAAAACATATCAGTGTTTTCTAATGATATGCTGGGAAAGGCTTTGTTTAGCATAGTAATATCATTTATCAAATTTCGGGAATGGTAAGATGTTAAACTATTTTGTGTCTCACAAAATTTGTTGAAAACTGCCGAAGTCATGGAATATGGTCGAGCATACAAATTGTTTACAAATTCTGTTTCCGGTTCGCCAGTTTGCATCTTAAAGTAATCCGAACTTGGTATTTTTGACGTTACCATATCTAATATGAGTTGAGATCGCCGGGAAATTTTAGAACTGCAAAAAAACGAAAAATTCCATTTACTAGAAATAATATTATTGGAATAGGATTAGAAAACAAGTAAATATTTCTTAAACAACACAAACTGTCATACACACAAACACACTATCATGGAAACATACAAAATATACAATCTTTCATCTTGTACATGTATGTGCAAGTCGTAATTAAGATTCCATTAACTTTTAAAGCGCATTTTTAAAAATTTTAGTAATAATAACAAGAAGGAACTTACCAAGGCATTTTCTTAGCCATATTGATGATTTGGCGTGAAATATCCTGTTCACCAAAAGCTCGTGACGTGACTTCTCCGACAAACGATAGAATATTAAATACTAACTGACGAGTGACGATATGGATACAGTTTATTATACCATGATATGGATATGACAGCGCCGCAGTGTAGCAGGTGAGAGGGAGGTCGCCTAGTGATGTTTTAGCATAGTATTGTTACTTAAAGGTGTTTTAGTTATGGAACTTCTACGAGATTATTTGTCGCAAAACACGCCGAGGGCGGTTAGTGATGTTTAAGTTTTACATCGTACAGCAATATTTTAAAATGATCCTTAGCTTTATTATCGTTAAGAAATTTTATCGATATTTTAGTGTAGTATTTGTGTATAACGGGTTTTTAGTTAAGTATTGTTTCGCGATGTAGTGAAATAAACCTTGACTAAAAAAAAGTTAAAGTATGTTAACGGTCTTATAGCTGTATAACTTTGGGCAACGTGGTTTTAGCTAGGTAGCTTAAATAAAAATTTAAACAAAATACTATCATTGAAGGCGGTTCCTGATGTTTTAGTTGAGTAATGTGGATTAACGTAGTTTAAGCTGTGTGAAGTTAAAATTTTGTTGTAGATAACGATGTTTTTGCTTATGCTATCTTTGAAACTACAAACCTTAGAAATACGAATCCAGGACAGATCGATAGAGAATTTTTTTTTATATAGTGTGGCATCTATAACTCAAAATTGGCCTATGGTGGCTTAGCGATGTTTTAGCTAACGGACGGCAGTAAACGTACCTTACAATTTTATATTTTATTAACCTTGTCCTTATTCTTATTCCTTTATTTTGATGTTAATGTTGCTCATATTATGCGTACAGTTTTTTTAAATTTCTGTACATTGTACCATTCATTTATCTAAATGAATCAGCGCGCACAACTGGCAAAAGTGTTTGCTACACGTATCTCTCTGAACTGACAATATTTTACGTTGTGAATAAATATGCGAGCTCCCTTGTTTATCCTTCCCAATCCCTTTTGGGATTTGGTGACACCATCAGGATTTTATAGTTTTTTTTACGATTTCTTTCCATCCTTTCCGGTCCTGGGCTAGTTGTTCGGCATCATGTAACCCTTGGTTACTCAGTGTTCTGTTTGATACACCCAACGGCTTGGAGATCATCTCCCAGATGTTTGCCCTTTAAATCTGCCCTCGATTATAAGTTTTTTCATCGTGCCTGTTCTTCTAGCAATGTGTCCAAAATACTGCAAATATCTCTGTTGTATTTGTTTAAGCAATATATCTTTTAAATAATTGATGGATTTGATCGTTACTCGCTGGAAATTCATTTTAGGTAACAATAAAACACTGAAAACTTTGTTTTCAAACTTCCACAAAATTTATTTAAAACTCTTATCACTACCACTGTTTCGCCTGATTGACTTTCTCAAGTGATCTATTTTTGGCATGCGTTTACACTTTATAGTCTCTAATGAAATAGATTGGGGAGGCGAGAACTGTTTGTCTCAACTTGGTCATTCAGAATTATATCTGTGTTTTTTAATTTGTTGATTTCCATAGATTCTAACAAGGATAGCTTAAGGCCTTTATTTTGAATGTGGAGAATTTTAAATTCGTCATTAAAAGAATGATTGTGATCTAGAAGGTGAAGTGCGTATGTAGAATCTGTTTTTCTATTATTGAAAGCCCTTTTATGTTCTGCTATTCGTTTATTAAAGTTTCTACCAGTTTGACCGATATAAGTTTTTGGGCAGTCGCCACATTTAAGTTTGTACATACCACTGTGTAAGTGTTTTTTATTTTGGCTCTTGTTGTTTTTAATATATTTGCCTAGGTTGTTATTTGTTCGAAAAGCTGGTGTTATTCCTTTCTTTTTTATGTGTTTGGCTATTTTTGTTGATTATTTGCCTGTATATATAATTGAACAAAAGATACTGGGTTTTTTCTCTGGTGGTGGAAATACTAATTTCAGGGCTTTCTTGTGTAGTTTTTGATTTAACATTTTATTAATTGTTTGTTCGTTGTATCCGTTGTTTACTGCTATTTGCTTAATGCTATTTAATTCTGTCTCAAAGTTGTATTTTGACATCGGAATTTCTGTTAATCTATGTAACATACTATGATAAGCTGCCTGTTTATGTTGTGTTGGATGGGATGATGAATTGTGTATAGTCGTGTCAGTATGGGTAGGTTTATGAAATATGGAGAAGTCATGTTTGTTTTTAAGTCTGATAATTTTTAAATCTAAACATTTATGGATTGATTTTGTTCTGTTTCTATTGTAAATTCAATATGACTGAATTAAATTAATATACGATAAAAATTGACCGAGTTGCCTGTTAATTTCTGTGAAACATACCAGTAAGTCATCTATGTATCTCCACCAATATAAAAACTGTTTAAATACGGGATGTTTTAAAAACTTTGTCTCTAGATGATCCATAAAAATATCTGTGGCAATGGACTTAGAGGATTGCCCATTATAAGTCCTGCAGTGTTATTTGTATATATTTGATTATTAAAATCAAAGTAGTCCTGTTTATGCAAACTTCAAGAAGATGTAAAATTTCAGATGTAATTATTGGATTTGTACTATTTTGGTCTAAAAGGTTTTTTACTAGAATAAATGTTTCTGTAGGGGGGATACTAGGAAAAAGATTTTTTACGTCAAATTTTTTACATTTATTACCTGACAACTCCAGATTAATTTCATTTCATGTAAAAAATCTTTTTCCTAGTATCCCTCCTACAGAAACTTTTATTCTAGTAAAAAACCTTTTAGACCAAAACAGTACTAATCCAATAATTACATCTGAAATTTTACCTCTTCTTGAAGTTTGCATAAACCAGGACTACTTTGATTTTAATAATCAAATATATGCAAATAACAGTGCAGGACTTATAATGGGCAATTCTCTAAGCCCATTGCTATCAGATATTTTTATGGATCATCTAGAGACAAAGATTTCAAAACATCGCGTATTTAAACAGTTTATATATTGGTGGAGATACGTAGACGACGTACTGGTATGTTTCACAGGAACTAACAGGCAACTCAATCAATTTTTATCGTATATTAATTCACTTCATAGTCATATTGAATTTACAATAGAAACAGAACAAAACCAATCCATAAATTTTTTAGATTTAAAAATTATCAGACTTAAAAAAAACAAACATGACTTCTCGTATTTCATAAACCTACCCATACTGACACGACTATACACAATTCATCATCCCATCCAACACAACATAAACTGGTAGCATATCACAATATAATACATCAATTAACAGAAATTCCGATGTCAAAATACAACTTTGAGACATAATTAAATATCATTAAGCAAATAGCTAATGACGATGTTTCAAAACTCCACTGACTATTCACTACCAACTTGAATCTCTTCAATTTTTTAGTTTTGCGTCTTTATCGTTACAAAAAATATAGGGGTGATCCTTCATTAACAAATGACTACACAAATCACATATTTGCTTTAGTGTAGTTCCCAAATACATGGCCAAACTTCGAGCATTATAGATTTTAGTTAGCTCGTTGTAACCGCTTATTAGTCTTGTACTTGCTACAACGGTATCAAAGAGGATAGGGTTTATTATGTAAAAAAAGGTAATTTTTTCTTCTCGGTATGTCGGCGCATTTCAATTAGTAATCTAGAACATTCCCTTATTTTATTAGAGCAAGCGACCAAAATTTGAGCGCGCTTATGTTTCTGTGGTTGGAAAACTTTGTTTAATTTATTGTCATATTATTTATTTTAAAAGTTGTATTACAACATTGAGTTTATTAATTTTAAATGTAGATATTTTTCGCAATAAACATGTTTCAAACGAATGACCATATTTACTGTGAGGCACTGTAACTCGTTAGCAAGTTCCAATAAAATCCTCCCTCCTGTTCGGGGTACCTTGGCCATAACATCATTGTTTGATTTACTGAAGACAATAAGATAATAGTAATTGAAATTATAATCTTAATTAACATTAGATATTTTTAAACTTACCTTTTTAATCCTGTCAGTTCTGACATATTTATAAAAGTATTTAAATAGGTAAACTGTGTAATGTGTATGATCACACTATATTGAGAAATGAGACAGAGTTCGACCAGCTTGTTAATCGCCGAAAAAAAGTCATAGAACTCGGGAAACCACCGGACGAAAGCGACTACGCATTGATAATCTTTATCAATACCAACACTATTAAAGAATAACAGGGAAGGTAAAACACAACAAAATGTTGCGAATATTATAAAGAGAAACCTAACGACTGTACAATACATAATAAAAAGACGAAAAGAAAAAGTGCAAATAAATTTCAAACTAGAAATACGAAAAAGTTAAGTATGAATCATATTATGTCGCGATCACTATAATAACACGATAAATTTGGCAACATCTACAGAGGCGGAGCCGCACTTGCAACATCATATAAAATATGCAAATGAGACCAAAGAGTACGTTCAGTGTATGGAGGCAAACAAGAACTACACAAATAAAATATCTGTATAAAATTAGGTTAATAAATATTTACCCCTCTTTCTTTGCCTTTATAATATACATCAAAATAAGATTAATGATGCATTATATGTGCATATACTCCCTCTAGTTTTGGTGGAGGGAGGGACGTCTGTTGTATGTACGGAGGCAAAAAGGATACAAATGCACATATATATATTATATATATATATATATATATAATATATATATATATATATATATATAATATATATATATATATAATATATATATATATATATATATATATATATATATATAATATATATATATAATATAATTATATATATATATATATATAATATATATATATATATATATATATATATATATATGTTGAACAATTATTCCGGGAAAATATCCGTTGGTCATTTTTTAATTGCAGACGTTTCGCCAAGGTCTCACTTGGCATCTTCTGTGCGTTGTCTTCGGTCTCGTAGTCGGTAACTGAATGAGCTGCGCTCAGTCCTCACTTCTTTTATATCGTGCGCTGTTCGAGCGGATCGTCGCTGATTGGCCGTATTCGTTACGCCGCTAGGCCCCGCCCCCTGGGGAGCGAAGCTCAGGCAGTCAGTTTGATGTTGGCGTCTCGAGATTATGGACTTCCAAGCTTGGGGCAGATTTAAGGAGTCGTCACGTTTGTTAAGAAGACCTTCTTTTTCAATTTCTATAGATTCTCTGATGGTTCTTGTTTTGAAGTGTTCAATGTTGGCTATTTGTTTGCAACTTTCGAAGTTTATTTTATGGCCTGTGTTATGCTCGTGTTGAAATAGAGCAGATGTTAGCTGTCTGTTGCGAATTGCTAGTTTGTGTTCCTCTAATCTTGCGGAAATTCTCCTGTTGGTTTGTCCGATGTAGGTTTGGTGACAGGTTCCACATGCAATTTTGTAAACACCCTGATTTTCCAGTTTGGTTGCATCTTTGGGGTTTCTTAAGATCGATCGAACTGTTTGCTTCGGTTTGTAGATTGTCGATATGTTCTTTTTTCGGAGAATGCGCCCTATCTTGTCGGTGGTTCCTTTCACGTATGGTAGAATAGCTCTTGGTTGATTTTTGTTGTCTTCTTGTGTGTTTTGTGTGGTCTTCCGTTGTTTCTTTATTGCTTTGTAGATGGTGTTTGAGCTGTATCCATTTTGTTTCAGTATTGTTTTTATGTTCTTGAGCTCTGCATTTCTATGTGTAGTACAGGTCAGGCTATTTGATCTTGATATCAGAGTGTCAGCTACTCCTTGTATTTGGGAAGGATGGTGGTGCGAGTTGGCTTGTAGATATCTATCGGTGTGAGTTGGTTTTCTATATACTGTGTGTTCAAATTTACCACTCGGTGTTTTTATTGCGAGAACATCTAAAAATGGAAGTTGGTTGTTATCTTCAATCTCCAGGGTGAATTGGATTTTTGGGTGTTGATTATTTAGATGATTAAGAAATTGTTCAAGTTCTACTCTTCCATGGGTCCAGATCACAAATACGTCATCTACGTATCTTAGCCACAGTTTCGGTTTTTTATCGTATGTTTTGATGGCTTTTTCTTCAAAGTAAATCATGAACATATTGGCCACCGCCGGTGATAATGATGAACCCATTGCTGCTCCATCTGTTTGTCGGTACATTTGTCCATCGTACATGAAGTATGCATTGTTGAGGCAGTGGTGAGCTAGTTCTATGATATGGTCAGGAAGGTCTTCGTATTCCGATATTAACTGGAGTGCTTCGTTTACTGGTACGTTGGTGTATAATGACTTGACATCGAAACTAGCTATAATGTCATTGTTGTTGAGTGTAGTTGAAGTCAATATTTGTGTGAAGTGGTGTGAGTTTTTAACGTATGAGGATGCCTTTTCCGTGATGGGTTGGAGTATCTGCGCTATGTACCGTTCAAGTTTTTGTAGGGGTGAATTGAATGCGCTAACGATGGGTCGCATAGGTACACCTGGCTTGTGGATTTTTGGAAGACCGTAGAATTTTGGGCATCTACTGGATTTTTCTCTTGGTATGAGTGCCCTTTTTGTTGTTTCGTCGATAGGAGATTTGTTGATTTTAGTTTTTGTAGTTTTCTCCAAGTATGTGGTGGGGTCCCTCGATACCGCTTTATATGTTTCATCTTTTAGGAGGTCTTGCATTTTTGATTTGTATTCCCCGATGTTCATGACGACAGTTGTGTTTCCTTTGTCGGCCGGTAGTATGATGATGGATTGATTTTTATTGAGGTGTTTGAGGGCTTGATGCTCCTTGTGCGTAAGATTAGGCCTCGGTGGTTTCGCTTTTCTGAGGATGCTGGCAACCCGGTGTCTTATTTCCTCTGCATCTTGCTCGTTTAATGTTGTTAAGCTTGATTCAACATTGGCTATGATTTCCTCTTTGGGTATTACTTTTGGTGCGATGGCATAGTTGAACCCTTTCTCCAGAACGCTCTTTTCGGGTTCAGAAAGAGGATAGTCTGACATGTTATGTACAGTATGTTTGTTGCATGTTGGCTGTGGAAATTTCGTTGTTTTTGGTTTGAGCTTTTCTATCTTTCCCTCTAGCTTTTTTGTTGAAATTTGTTTATCTGTTTCAATGCGCCAGTATGTAAGTAATTCAAGTTGGTTCCATAGAAGTGCATGAATGGTTTCGCTCAACTGTAGATGTAGTTTGTACAGGCGGTTCTCAACCACGCTTATGTTGAATCGTGTTTTCTTTATTTCTGCTCTAAGTAGAGCAATGCTGGCTTGTTTTAAAATAGCTTTAGTCTTTCTCGTGTTTGTATGATGAGAAAGTTTTGTAAATGTAGGTTGAAGGTCCAAGTCTCGGCATTGTAGTAGGAAGGTGAGGTTGCATAGTAATTGACATCTCTTTTTCCTTAAACTCTCATAAGTTTTGGTGGCATTAAATGTCTCCTCCCCGTAGAGGTGAATAATGTTAGTTTGAAGTGTTTCACGGATGGAGTAATATGTTGAACAATTATTCCGGGAAAATATCCGTTGGTCATTTTTTATATATATATATATATATATATATATATACTGTATATATTTTGTATCTGTCACAAAATACATCCTCTGATCTCTCTATTTTGGCTACGAATTTTTACACGAAGGAATTTGTAGGAAGAAATTATTGACGTCTTCCAGTGAGACACCAATTTAAAAGTTGTTTTCGCACAGTAGCGAAGAGTGCTGCTACAACTGACTCGAGTTTTGTTTTTATTGCGACAATTTATTCTTTTATTTATTAGCTTCCACCGATTTCCCTGAAAATTCACCTTTGTATTTCTTGGAGAGTTATTATCTGCGCTCACGTATTGTGGAATTCGATTTAAATTGAACTAAAACACATTTAGTTTCTTGATTTTCTTTAATTAAAACTGAGCAACGTAAACTTTATATTACTTATATCTATTTATCTATGATTGGCTATAATCAATCCTAATAAACCTTCCAACTTCAATTTATTTAGATCAGTAATATTATTTATATCTTATTCAGTTCGAATTATTTTGGTCATTAAATGAAACACAATTTAAATGAATTTAGTGTATTTTGTGTACGTAAAATAAAATACACTTAAGTAGAGGAGAGCGGGCCGCAATGAGACATGGGCCACTATGAGACAGCAGTCAGACACAGAACACTACGTTTCAAGTGAAAGCATCAGTAATCTTTGCAGATAAGTTAAATAGTAAACTCTTAAATATTGGGGAAATCTGCAAGAAAAACTCTAATGTGTATCAATTGTTTCGCCTAACGTTTTCGCCAAAGAGAATTAATTTGGCTTCTTCAGGGCTGAAAGAGAATAAATTATAATTAGCTACCATATATTATCTAATAAAAAACATTTACCTTACCGTAAATTTTAGAAATGTCGAGTTATGATGTTAAAAAACTTTAGCTAGTAACAACATAGTGGTGTTTTTTTGTTACTATGTGCAAAAAAGTTATTTTTGTTAACGTTGGAAATGTATGGTAGCTTTGAACTTAAAACGCAAAGGTTTACCCAAGGTTAATCGAAAAACCCAATGTAACTACATTTAAAGGAAGTAATTCTTTGAATTGTCGGCAATAACTAAATTTTTGATTGTTATAAAGTTTGAATGTGAGGTTCTGTTTTCATAGAACGCAAGCGCTGACAATTACAAGTAGTTTTTTTGAATATTTATGTCGTTAAGGTTCATTGGTAAAACCGATGAAGTTAGATCCCAGTCTGGGGAGATATTAGTTTAGAATTTTCTTAATTGAAATTCTTTTTTAATTAGTATATTGTTCATGTATTATTATAATAATATCTTATTGAGATGTATCTAAGAAAAGCAAGGGAATGTTATCTTTTTTAGTTAATGAAAATTATTATTAAAGTAGGTTAGTTGTTAATAGATATATCAGTCAAGTTAGTTATCTGTGATGTTGTATTGTTCTTGGTATCTGATTTAAGTAAGAAGTGGTATATATCGCTTAGATTCTTAATGTCACTCTTAACATTGATGGAAAAATCGTTAAGGAAAATATAAGACATTTCAATGAACTCTCTTTTAGATTTATTGTTCTCACGGTGGAGAATTGTAGTGTTCGTATAGTCCATGTGATGACCAGTGGAATGGACATGTTTGGCTAATGCACAGCGGTCAGGGTGAAGTCGAGAATCACTTTTGTGTAGTGTAATACGTGATTTCAATAATTGAGATGTTTGGCCGATGTAGGAATTGCTGCAAGAGAGGCATGGAATGTTGTAGACAATATTACTAAGCCTATCTTTGATGTCTCTTGATGTCTATGGACAATTTATTCGAAGATAAAAGATAAGACTCCCATAGATAGGCTTAGTAATATTGTCTACAACATTCCATGCCTCTCTTGCAGCAATTCCTACATCGGCCAAACATCTAATTATTGAAATCACGTATTACACTACACAAAAGTGATTCTCGACTTCACCCTGACCGCTGTGCATTAGCCAAACATGTCCATTCCACTGGTCATCACATGGACTATACGAACACTACAATTCTCCACCGTGAGAACAATAAATCTAAAAGAGAGTTCATTGAAATGTCTTATATTTTCCTTAACGATTTTTCCATCAATGTTAAGAGTGACATTAAGAATCTAAGCGATATATACCACTTCTTACTTAAATCAGATACCAAGAACAATACAACATCACAGATAACTAACTTGACTGATATATCTATTAACAACTAACCTACTTTAATAATAATTTTCATTAACTAAAAAAGATAACATTCCCTTGCTTTTCTTAGATACATCTCAATAAGATATTATTATAATAATACATGAACAATATACTAATTAAAAAAAGAATTTCAATTAAGAAAATTCTAAACTAATATCTCCCCAGACTGGGATCTAACTTCATCGGTTTTACCAATGAACCTTAACGACATAAATATTCAAAAGACTACTTGTAATTGTCAGCGCTTGCGTTCTATGAAAACAGAACCTCACATTCAAACTTTATAACAATCAAAAATTTAGTTATTGCCGACAATTCAAAGAATTACTTCCTTTAAATGTAGTTACATTGGGTTTTTCGATTAACCTTGGGTAAACCTTTGCGTTTTAAGTTCAAAGCTACCATACATTTCCAACGTTAACAAAAAAACTTTTTTGCACATAGTAACAAAAAAACACCACTATGTTGTTACTAGCTAAAGTTTTTTAACATCATAACTCGACATTTCTAAAATTTACGGTAAGGTAAATGTTTTTTATTAGATAATATATGGTAGCTAATTATAATTTATTCTCTTTCAGCCCTGAAGAAGCCAAATTAATTCTCTTTGGCGAAAACGTTAGGCGAAACAATTGATACACATTAGAGTTTTTCTTGCAGATTTCCCCAATATTTAAGAGTTTACTATATATATATAATACTGGATATTAGTGACTGTCGATATAAACAAACAACAAAGTTTATTAGGGCTGCAGTCAGAAATTTGGCCGGGATGTTACATTAACACTCTTTTGGCTTGCTACACACCTAATGACGTTTTGAACACCCAATTACATTTTAATCATACTGTTTTTGTTTCTTCTTTCTGTTCTCTATGGATCAGAGTTAAAACACACCATTAAAATATGTCATAAACGAAGTTTTACTATCTTTAACTAAATTTTAAAATGTATTTTGTCCATTATTTTGTATGTTATATTTTATATGTGTGTTATTAATGTTGAGTGTCAAAGCTTTATATAAATAATCTCAACGACTAGTAAGTTGCTCTGACGAATTGTGATATATTGTAAATATTTACACATTGTTCTTATCATATTGTCTTGAAAAAGGAATAAAATAATTCCGGAAGCTAGACCAAAACTCAGAGTGTTGCTGTAACATCCCGGCTGCAAATTTCTGACTGCAGCCCTAATAAACTGTGTTGATTCCATATATATATATATTATATATATATATATATATATATGTATATATATATATATATATAACGAAACGATTATATATATATATATATATATATGTATATATATATATATATATATATATATATAATCGTTTCAATATGGACGTAATAGCGATATCTGATAATAAATCCTGAAACTCGAAATCCGAAGATTTCTAAGTCAAAAACAAATTCAGATTTTGCTTTAATCTGTGCCTTCTAAGAATTACATGGCAAAACAGACGTTGACAAAGATGTAATTAGGTAAATGGGGAATCTAAAATTGCATTCCACAACATATTTTTCGACTAAGCAAAAATCCTTCGGAATCCATTCTATTTCTGAAAAAATAAAATCTTAAAAAAGGAAATAAAAAAATTAGACTTACGATTTTGAGATGGCAAAACCTCTTACAACGAAAAATAAAATTCACGACACTCACTTGAAATCTTTTAATCCGAAAGCCATGCTGCTTATTATACTGCGACTAATCAGCAAAATTCTTAAACAACTTATTATAAAACGAAGCACCTCTAAGAGAAAATCTTGCTAGTTATTTTAGCGAGGACGTATGTGGCACATTACAGGAAAATGAAAGTTTTGTGGTGCTGTGTACTCTTTATTTCTCCAGTTATGTCCACTTATGTTAAAATAGAATGTTGTTCATTGGTTTTGTATAGTAAGGTGCAAAGTTGTAGAAGTATATTAAGGTTTAATTTAAATAATCAAGAGAAATAAAACATGGAACAAATCAACGAATCTCAAAAAATAGACTCGTACAAGAATACATTATATTACATTATATTTAGTGACAAGTGGTGGATAATGCTCTATAATAAACCATAAGGTAAATTATAGTATTCCCTAAATATCTACAACTGACAAAAAACACAGTTTTTCCAACGTTCTTAAATAAATTGGCTGCCAGTAATTCGTCTGACAAATATCGCGTCAGATTGCATTAAATGATCCTCATATATTTAAATATATATCAGGTTTTAGGGAAACATCAAACATGATTTATAAATTTGGGCAATTTGTTTCAGCAAACAAAATACAAATGTCATAATAAATTAGACGTTTAATGCTTTGGTGTCTGGTTTGGTATTAAGTAGATGTAAAACAAACATTCATAATGATAAAAACAAATAAATTACATCACATTAACGATATATATATATATATATATATATATATATATATATATATATATATATATATATATATTGTTATGATATGTAAAATCGAGAAAAATATTGGTTTGCTTAAAATATTTCAAAGTTCCAAAAAATTAAAATAATTCAGATAAGTAGAATAATAAACAACAAACATTTCGAAGAATGAAAGTCTTTTAATTTTGGATTACCTGTATTGAACAAAACGTAAGATATGCATAAATTATTTTCTTTGTTAAAATATATTTGAGTGACGTGCATAAGCTTAAGTGAAATCCTAGACAATGGAAGCGGGTTTTCCAAATAAATTTGTGCAGTAATTAGGACAATAGAATAGATTTTAGAAAGATATGTTTTTGTTAGTTCATAAGAATTGGTAGAAAAAGATTATTTTGTAAATAAGTTTTAGGAAATTTTATAATTGTAGGTAAAAATTTGTTTGTGTTATCGAAATGAAGAAATGGGAGATGTATGACGCGTTTTGATTGGATGAGATTGAAAAAGGTGGGATGGTTGGTTTGAGAATGAGACGTTAGTTAGTTTTGAAGAAAAAAAGATAGTCAGTTGGTTTCCAAGGGTGCAAGGCGAACGGCCGTTGTTCTCGGGTAGTTTCCCAGAGGTAGGAAGCAGTAGCAGTGAAAGTTTGTGAGTTTTCGTGTAGTTAGTGTATCTGACAGAAGCTGATCCAGTAAAAGATTGTAAGTCATATTTTTCTACTTATATTCCAAGAGTCACTGTTCAGGCCAACGAGAGATTCAGTTTATCGTAAAGAGAAGATATTCCAAGAGTCATTTTTCACTCAGGCCAACGAGAGATTCAGTTTATCGAGAGGAGAAGAGGCTAGCATAATTTGAACGATTCGTGCATTTGAAGGAGATCATTAAGGACGATAAACTTGCAACAATTTGTTGTAAGATTGCTGATTACCTAGGGAGCTGCTAAGAATAGATAGTATAGGCTACAAGGAACAAGGATTTGGACCACTCATCATCAGAGAGAGATAGTTTTGTTTTTCTGCAGTTTTTCTTTATTGATAACACAATTTTTACAATTACTTTAGAAAAGATATAAATATTTTGATTAGGAGATTTAGAATAATAATTGGGATTTTGAGATTTTAACTAATATTGTTTGTACCATTAATTTTGAAGGTTCACGTACGTAGAACAAAATTTTGAGAATCATTATATGAGATATTGTTTATTGAAAACATTTGAGTGTGAATTTTATTTCATTATTTTTATTTCAATATATAATGTTATATCATATATGTTTTTTATTATTCCGGTATTCTTTGGACCTTACCTTTCACATGTAAAGCATAGATATTGAAGCACGAATATAACCCTGAGATAAGAGAATTAAAAAGTGTGATAGAATCATAATCATATCATTTAAATAATTTTAATTAATTAATTAATTAATTAGCTAATTAATTGCTTTGCGCATTAAGACTTTGAATATCACAATAATATATATATATATATATATATATAGATATATATATATATATATATATATATATATTAATATATATATATTATATATATATATAATATATATATATATATATATTTATATATATATATATATTTATATATATATATATATATATATATATATATATATATATATATATATATATACCGGGTGGTGAATCGTCAAACGGACCATAGGAAACTCAATGAGAAATTTTAAATTGTTGAATTGCTGCTTCCCTAATTATTTTAGATCAAAAGTCATAAAAAACTATTTGTAGAGGACTAAAATCTGAATTAAAAACAAATGTTAAAACCGTTCTACGACTCAAATGTACTTAAAAATTTTTAAAAAATATAATACATTTTTCAGGCCACCCCTAAAAGTTAGGCCACACGTAATGCAAGAATATATATTAGGACGTTTGTGTTTTATCATATTTATGTCAGATGTTTGACAATTTGAATTGTCAATTTTTTTATTTTATGATTAAATTATAAACAATGAATTTTACTAAATACTACTACTAATGAACATTATTACTTTGTGAACAATAAATTATATTGTTTACAAATCGATCAATATAATGAAATGTACTCAGTTGACGAAAAATCGCATAATGTTGTATTCAGGCAATAGCGCGAACCTTTTCCTGCCACTACCGGATCTTTATTTAACGTAAGATATTCTAATTCACTAAAATTTAATTCCATGTTAAGTTATACAATAATTCAATGAATTCCAATATACTGTTACTGTGATCTTTATTCCTAATAATAATATATGATAATTTCTAAACATAAAACTATAACAAATGTTATAATAAAACATGAATAAAACATTTTTATTATTGCTTTTTTCTTCTCAACTGAGTACATTTTTTAATCAACTTAATTTTTTTTTAACAATAAATCACAAAATTTTGGCCATTTAAATCATAGATAAATGTAATATAATTGATTTAAATATTGTCAAATATCAGAAACAATATTATGACAAAACGCAACACGTAATACACATTTTTTCACAGAAAAATGTATTATATTTTAGCAAAATTTTGGAATACGTTTAAGTCGTAGAATAATTTTAACAGTTGTTTTCGATACATATTTGAGTCCTCTACAAATAGTTTCCCATGACTTTTGGTGTAAAATAATTAGGGAAGCAGGAATTCAACAATTTAGAATTTCCCATTGAGTTTCCTATGGTCCGTTTGACGATTCACCACCCTGTATGTATTATATATATATATATATATATATATATATATATATATATATTAATGTGATACTAAAAGTTTGAGGTGCGCCAAGCAATTAATTAGCTAATTAATTAATTAATTAAACTTATTTAAATGATGCAATTATGATTTTATCACACTATTTAATTCTCTTATCTCAGGGTTATACTCGTGCTTCAATATCTATGCTTTACATATGATAGGTAAGGTCCAAAGAATACCGGAATAATAAAAAACATATATGATACAACATTATATATTGAAATAAAATTCACACTCAAATATCTTCAATAAAAAATATCTCATTTAATGATTATCAAAATTTTGTTCTACGTAAGTGAATCTTCAAAAATTAATGTTATATACAATGAAATTAAAATTTCAAATCAAAATTGTTGTTCTAAATCTCCTGATCAAAATATTCCTATCTTTTCTAAAGCAATTGTTAAAAATGTGTTGTTAATAAAGAAAAACTGACGAATGGTAAAAACTATCTCTCTGATGACGAGTTGTCCAAATCCTTGTTCCTTGTAGCCTACACTATCTATTCTTAGCAGTCCTCTAGGTAATCAGCAATCTTACAACAAATTATTGCGAGCCTCTCGTCTTTAATGATCTCCTTCAAATGCACGTATCGTTCAAATGATGCTAGCCTCTTCTCCTCTCGATAAACTGAATCTCTCGTTCCGGCCTGAACAGTGACTCTTGGAATATAAGTAGAAAAGTATAACTTACAATATTTTACTGGATCAGCTTCCGTCAGATACACTTACTCCACGAAAACTCACAAACATTCACTTCTACTGCTTACTACCACTGGGTAACCACCAGACAACAACGACTGTTCGCCTTGAAACCTTGGAAAACAACTGATTATCTTTTCTCCCTCAAAAATCTAGCTAAACTCTCATTCCTCATACCTATCCCACTTCTTTCAATCTCTGCCAATCAAAGTTCGTCACATTCATCCCCATCTACCATTTAGATAACAAACAACAATTTTACCTACAATTATAAATTTCCTAAAAACTATTAACATGCTAATCGGTTTCTACAAATTCTTAAGAACTAACGGAGAATTATATTTTCTAAATATTTCTATTCTATTGTCTTATTCACTGTATCGACGTACAAGTCTATTTGGAAAACCCGCTCGCATTGTTCACGATTTCACTACGTTCACTCACGTCAATCGAATATATTTTACAAAGAAAATAATTTATGCATATCTTTAAATTTTGTTTACTACAGGTAATCCAGGATAATGGACTTTCATTTCTTCGAAATATCTTTTATAGTTTATTAGTTGAATTATTTGAATTATTATATTTTGTACTTTGAAATATATTAAAAGCAAACCAATATTATTTTCAATTTTACATATCATAACAACTCCCCGCCATTTGATTTGCCGAAAAACTCTTTGTTAATTTTTAAATTGACACAAGTTTTTCCAGGATCAAATTATTTCTATGTTATAAAAATCTACTCATGATACTGATAAATGTCGTGAATGTTAAAAAACCCCGTATATTGCCTGTCTTTAAACGGGATTGGATATGTTTTCGATTTAAAATTTTCCAAGTTTTTAACTTTAATAGAATGTTCATAATTTTTAGTCACTTGGCTTTCTTCATTAATAGGTTCTCCATAATTATCTCAAATCTTCTCTATTTCCTTTTCCATATTTTCTCCACATTTTATTTTTCTTTTATCCTCATTTTGTTCACATGTGTTCACTGTCCATAATATTTCTTCAAAAAATTCTGGATTCTCGTCCATAATTGCCATTTCTTCTCCGTCCTCATCCTTTATTTCTTCTTCTGTTTTTTTCTCTATCTTCAATTTCCATTTGGTATTCCGAGCACCACGTTTCTACTCCTTTCATTTCTCTTACGTTAACTTCATTTTTCCTGCTTCCTTTCTGTTTTATCGTCGGTTGCCAACAATTCTTCTGTACCTTCTATTTCCTGTTTTTCTCTTGTCTCCACCTTGTTTTACTGCTTTCTTTTCGAACTCCTCTTCTTTTTCTCTTTCTGATTGATTTTTTTCTTGTACAGTTTTATCCTCTACAGTCATATTGATTTCTTTATGTTTTTCCTGTTTATTTATCCTTTCAAAAAAAGTTTTTCCTATCTGTTTCCTTTTCTTCTTCTGTGTTGTCTGGTTCTGCTCTGATTTCCAGTTTATTTTCCGAAAAATTAATGGTGATATGTTTTTCACTCAATTCATCAATTCCCTCTATCATATTATGATTTAACTTCCATCACCACACATTGCATAATATAGAATTTGTGTCCCACTCTGATCCGTACTCCCAAACCTTCGTTTACTGTCGTCAATTTTTTATTGTTTGCAGCCACTAAAGCAACCCTAGGAATCTTATACACAAATCTATCCAAATTTAATTCTTTTACTAGTTTTTTATTGATTAACGATATCTCCGATCCAGAATCAATCACAATTTTATTCGTTCTATGTTTTATAAATGTAATATAAAATAAATAAAAGCAAACCAATATTATTTTTAATTTTACATATCATAACCATATATATATATATATATATATATATATATATATATATATATTTAATTATATATTAATTACATTATATTAATTACACTACTATTTTACGAACAAGAATTACAAATTATTTGCCAATGAGTTCTGTCTTGCTTATCTGGAATTTTTGGGATCGAAATGTCTAGGGATGTTTTCTTGTTGAAGTGCACTCTGTCAATAGTCATTAGTTCTTCCGTCAGCACAATGCTGGTCGATTGCATCTCTTGTTGTTTGATTCTAATCGGATGTGTTTTTCCTAACAGTGCGGCTACTAGTTTATTGGGAAATGTTTTCTGTTACTGTGGTTTTTATACAATTATTTACATTTGTTAACTTACACTAGAATCGTATATTTGCGGAACAAATTATATGGTCGCTTTGTTGTCCAACACAGATTTGAAAACATTTAATATTAAGAAAATATTGTGTATGTGGTAATATCATGACGTGGCCTTAGTTCGGTATACGGTAGATCTTAAAGGTTAATAAAAAATTATCTTGGAGTATATTAATTTTAGTTACATTTTAGTATTGCATTAGATGTGACTGAATTTCTAGGACAAATTATAAGAAGATTCTGTATCTATTGTAGGGTGAATAGTTTAATATTTAAAATATTTAATTCGGATAATAAGGTGTTTTTTCTAATAAGTTTTATTAAGAATTCATTTATGTTTTGAAGATTTACTATCCCCTTGTTTGTTGCAGATCTAGCGCAGTACTTTAGATTGGAATCGTTGAAGTTTTTGTATGTTGGTATTACTTGCTGTACCTCAGATTTGTGCTGCATATTGCCATACCGATTTTAAAATACATTTATATGTCAGAAGTTTGTTCTCCAGGCTTAGATTTGATTTTCGACTCATGCACCAATACATTTTCCTGTAGATTAAGCTGAGTTGAAGGCGTTTCTCCAGATGTGGATACCCCAATTAAGTTTGCTATCCAAATGAATTTCCAAGTTTTTAACGACGGTATTAACTGGTAGTGGAGTGTTGTTTATAGAAACTGGTTTTTTTTAAGTAAACGTTATTTGTGTTGATTTGAAACTGTTAACTTGGACTCGCCACAGTTTAAGTCAGCTCTCTAGTTTAAGTAGGTGGTTTTGTAATACCTGGGATACTTCAGTTGCTGTAGAATTTGAAGCCATGATAACTGTGTCATCGGCATATGTAGCGATTGTTGTATTGGTCGTCGTTGGGAGATCTGATGTGTATGTTAAGTAGAGAGTGGGTCCTAGTATGCTTTCTTGTGGAACTCCGGAACCAATTGGAAACAGGTTAGTGATTTCTCCACATCTTTTGACTTGAAAGAATCTATCTGTTATGTAGGATCTTAAAAGTGAGCTTATGGTATGAGGAAATATGGATTTAATTTTAGAGATTAGCGAATTTCTGATGGTCTTTACCATTTAATGAATTTGCTCGATGGTAGCAGCAGATAAAATAATCGAGCCTTGTGAATCTTCGATCGACACTAATGTGGCTTGGATGTTAACTTTACTAATTTTATTTATTTCGTGATGCTTAATGTTATTTCTTATAATAATTGCCGTACCTCCGTGGGGATTACCTTATGGATGTTGAGTTATATAGGTTGAATATTTGGGAATATAGAAATATTATACGCCCTTATTACTCATGTGTGCTACGGAAATAACTCAGTCGAGAACTCAATTGGTTTTACAATGGAATAGGCATTTATATAAGCTGCAGTTTATTACAGCAAGTCGAAACCTATGTTATTTCTGCTAGGAATGGTACGTTGACATATAAAAAATGGATTTATGAAGAAATTTCAATATTGTCAAAAATGACTTATGATGTTTCTAAAATGACCGATTTAATTGTATATTAACTTATAATGTTATAATGTTAAGCAATTAATGTTATGTCGTTCAACATGGTGAGTAAGTTATTGTCGATCCGTATAATTGAGTAATTTAATCACTTTCTGAAATTATAATATTTTTCCATGTCTTTATACTTTTGAAATATTATGAATGTTCTCAAATATTCTTTAAATAATTTTATATTTTTAAGTCATTTAGATAAAATTAGAATATTGGGTTAAACGCTCTAGTCAATATTTTGTTTTAGAGCAGATTCTCCCCTGCTGGGCATCCTGGGATATCCCAAATTGGTTTGAGAAATAAAGTTAAGTTCTATATAACTGGCGTCAATGCCACTTGCTAGATAAAAGCGTTTCGTTAAGAGTAGGAAAAGAAAAACTTCAATAGTTTGTGAAGCGAAAGTAATGAAGCTTTATGTTTCTGCAAGTCTCAAGTGTAGGCCACTGAAATTGACCTCATCTTGCCAAAGGAAAGGTCTTTGAAATAAGTGTGCCGAAAAACGAAATATTAGTGGTGAATTGGAGTGTCTTCTCAACAACTAAAATCAGAACACTTAGAAAAAATTTAGAGTATATAGATAATTATTTATTAAAAGATACTTTAAAAATAATAATTATGGCATAAATTTACTCACAAATATATTATGGTTCTAATATATTTTTTCTTGTAAAATTTTATATTAGATGATATAAATAAATAAATAATAAATTAAATACTTTATTTTTTTTTAGATAAGAAGTCTATTACAATTGGCCAATTTAGTAAATAAAACAAATAAATCAACAAACTAACAACAAAAAAGTATCATTTAAAATTAAAGAAATTCTTTAAGTGAATAAAAAATGTGTGTAATCAAAATTCGTTTAAATTTAGTTTAAAGCTTGTCATGCACTTAAACAATTTTATATGCATTGGTAATCTAATAAATATTAGTGACTCTCTATTAATTAATCTATTAGGAACTTTTTTTCGATTTTTCTGTCTGTCAGGTAAAAATTTTCGGGAAAATTAGAGAAAAACCGCCCCAGAACCAAAAAAGTCACACAGACTCGACCTAATCAAGCCATACCCAAAGTTTGGAGAGAGTATAGATCATAAACTTTTTTGTCGAGGAGAGCTGTAGAAATTTGAAAAAATTATAAAATCATTATCAATAGTCGTAATGCTGGTATCCAAAGTAAAAAAAGGAGTATAACAACTTTTTGTGTAGTAGATATATATCTATATTCATTCTTCATATCTGCCCACGATTGCCTAAAATTCGCCTTTCTGGTCCATGTTGTACCGGCTTGTTTCCTTATATCATAGTCCCATCTTAAATTTGGACGCCTTCTTGGTCTCTTGACGCTTCTTGGATACCACAGTGTAATTCTAGTGGACCATCTATTGTCAGCTCTTCTCGCTAAATGTCCCACCACTGCCATTTTAATGAATTAGTTCATGGATTACATCAGTAACCTTGATTTTCTGTCTGATCCATTCTATTCTTTTTCGATCTCTCTTTGTTATACCTAGCATGCACCTCCGATAGGGGCTGTACGACCTTGACGTAGGTTCAGAGGCTTAAGCTGACTGTTCAGATAGGACTGTAGTCTGGCGTAGGAAGTGGAACATGTATGTGTATGTAAATGAATGGGAATCCTTAATAAGGAGCTCTCCGTTAAATGAAGGTAGCCCCCTATAAACGGGCCACGCCTGGTGAATGGGACGTATCATCAATCAGCCAATCGCGTCCACTGCTGGACATAGGCCTCCCTCAGTTCTTTCCAGTGTTCTCTACACTGGGCCGCTTGTATCCAGTTTCCCGCTACACGTTTAATGTCATCGGTCCATCTAGTCGGTGGTCGTCCTCGGCTTCTTTTATAATTTCTGGGCCTCCATTCCATAATACGTCTTGTCCACCGTCCATCTTGTGTTCTGACTAAGTGTCCTGCCCAGTTCCACTTAAGCGTCGTGGTTCTTTCGATGACGTCTTGAACTCCTGATCTTCGCCTGATTTGTTGGTTTGTTAGGTGGTCTCGAAGGCTCACGTTCAGCATTGCACGTTCCATGGCTCGTTGTGTAACTCTAAGTTTATTCGCAGGGACGTCCCATTTATTCTAATAAATGGAACGTATAGAAAGCTGTAAAACGACCACGCTAGAACAGTTCTTGTCACCACGTAGCCCTCTGGGGTATCTGGGAATCTCTCCCAGTTATTCGAGAGACTAGGAATGAATGAACTGTTTCAGCGACGAAGAACCAAGGCTGGACCAAAACGTTCACCTCAGTCTGAAGCCGCAGTCGAGGATGCACAGCAATGTTCACCTCTAATCTCCAATGTTCCACCTCCAAAAGAGGACAGGGACCAACAGCCCCCGGTGCGAAGCACCTTCACCCAAGTACCTCTACGGAGGGCACGCCGAGGAAACATAAGAAGTCACGCAGTGGTAAAAACGCCGCTGCGCATTCCCAAAGCTTGGCTAAAGCCGCCTTAAGACATCTTAAGGTCGCTATTATAGATAAGGTAAGCCCGTATGGAAAGGTGACTGCCGACCGGGCAAACCTTATTAAACGCAGCCTGATCGAGGAATTGGACAGAGCAATATTGTCCACCTATAAACCAACTCTTAATGGTGCACTGAATTGAAACACCTTAGGAAGATAACAGCTTTTAATAAAGCAAAACATGCCAAACTTAAAGAGAATTGGGATTCTTATCAATCAAATCGCAGAGAGTTTAAAAAAGTCTGCAGACAAAGACAAACAGCTGCTTGGAGAACCTTCTGTGAGTAAATCGAAGGTAGCCCAAAAAGGTATAGCAGGGAAAACTATAATGATCTGCACAGATAGCAGACAAGCGCTACTAACCTTGAATAGACCACGTGTCACATCAGGGTTAGTAATGGAGTGTCACGAGTTACTAACTCAAGCTTCGGCTGATAGTACTACACACGTAAGGATACACTAGGAATAAAGGCAACCGCATTGCTGGCCAATTGGCTAGAAGGCGGCAGCCCTAAGACTCTTAGGACCTGGAGATTTTTTGGTTGGTCCACTACAACAATCGCGGAAATTTTCAAATGTCACTTCCATACGCAAACCGTAAAAAGATGGAAAGAAGGGCAAGGATGTACACTTGTGAGGGTAACACTAAGTAATCTTGAAGAGTCAGCATCAAAGAAGTACTTGGGAATGTCCAGGAAAAACCTACGCTTGACAGTTGGTTTTTAACTGCTCATTGTCAACTAAGCAAACACCTCCACACACTGGGGCTAGCAGACACACCTCTATGTAGGAAGTGTGAACGAGAAGACGAAACTGTAGAGCATGTCCTATGTGAATGCCCGGAGTTATCGTTAATACGAGAGTACGCGTTCGGCGAGTCCTGGCCCACACCTGCCCACATAAGAGAGATGTCTCCTGGTAACTTGTCCACCTTCCTAGAAATAACAGGATGGACAATGAGCTAAAGGCGACAGCTCGCTGGAAGGATACACAATGGGTTAAATGTGGCCTAAGTGTTGTGAAACTTAACTCTCCCTCCCTATTATACAGATACAGATACCTAGTATGCATCGCTCCATTGACCTTTGAGTAACTTTAAGTTTCGATATTATCTTTCTTAGTGTCCAAGTTTCACAGCCGTATACCATGATTGGTAGTATATACTGATAGAATGCTTTTTCTTTCAGGTGGAAAGGCATCTGCGATTTGAATATAATTGCATTTCTAAGAAAAGATGACCAAGCTAGTTTCATTCCTTTGTTGATTTCTTAAAGTAAGGTTCCAGATTTATGTATTAGTTCCAGGTATACATACTCGTCTACTGTCTCAATAGCAGTGTTGTTTATTATTACATCTTGGATATCCACTAGCTCGTTGTACATGGTTTTTGTTTTTGTCAAGTTTTTAGACCAACTTTATTGTTAGCTCCATTTAGGTCGCTTTGAAGTTTTTGTAGTTCTTCAGGATTATTAGCAATAAGAGCGATGTTATCTGGAAATCTTAGATGGCTGAGGTATTCTCCATCAATGCATACTCCTTTGTTCTGCCAGTTCATTTTGCTGAAAATATTTTCTAGAGTTGCAGGGAAGAACTTTGGTGGTACCACTTCTCGTTGTCGTACCCCTCCGGCAGTGGAAAATTCTGAAGTGTTTTCATAAATTTCTACCTTAGCGTTTGCTTGTATGTATATATTTGCTAAAGTTTCTATGTACAGTTTGTCAATCCCTTGGTTTGCCAAAGCTTCTAAGATTGCCTTGGAATATATAGAATCGAAAGCCTATTCGAAATCTGTGAAGGTTAATGCTAGCGGTGGTATTTCATATTCTTTAGTTCTTTTCATGAGTTCTCGAAGTGTATGAATATGGTCTATAGTACTTAATCCACTTCTGAAGCCAGCTTGTTCTCTCGTCTGTGCAGCATCCAATGCGTTTGTTAATCTGTTGTTGATGATCTTTGTGAATATCTTGTATATGACTGGTAGTAGACTTATAGGTCCGTGGTTTTTCATATCCTCTTTGTTACCTTTCTTGTGAATCAGATGCTACCTTTATATATATATATATATATATATATATATATATATATATATATATATATATATATATATATATATGTATTGTAATGAGAACAGAAATACAATAAATTAGTATAGAAATATATTTGGATCAGCTATGTGTATATACAACCAGATATACACTGTTAATTAATAAATTTATTTAAATAGTAATTAAAGACATAATTTATAAGTATATACTAGTAATATTATTAAAAATAATTATGAGGGTATTTTAAGAATTTAGCATAAGAATTAAGTTTAGAAGTTTTTTTTCATTTTATTTAATAGTAGATATGTTTAAGTCAGCCATGTGCATATGCAACCAAACATACACTGTGTTCTTTGACGTTTAGATGGAAGTGGGGTTATTTATTTTTGGAATGTTAATTTAAAATATAATTGCGGATGTGAAATGGTAATAATATATTTGATGTAAATGTTTAAGTTACATATAACAGTGTAATTCTGATCTGGAGAGCCTAAAGTCAAGTAAATTGTACATGTAGACCAGAGAAAATTCTAGAAATGTCAATAGGACTATTTGCATAATACATCATAGACAAAAACCATTCCATTTATTCCAGAATGTTCAGATAGAAAAAATAGAATGATTCGAACCTTATTTATTGCTAGATTATTCTGGAACCAGGAAAAAGATATATAAACCATGTAATTTGGAGCGGAGCAGTTAGTTAGTTACAGATTATGATTAGTTACAGTTGATTATTCAGTTAGTAAAGTGAGTCAGTAAAGTTATAATTCAAGAATTTAGTTACAAGAAGATTATTAATCAGTTAGTATCAGTTAGTGGAGTTAGTTAGAAGAAATTAAATCAGTTAAGAGAATCAATTAGTGGAGTTAGTTAGAGGAAGTCAAGTACAGATTATTATTAAGTTAGAGTTGATTCGTGAAGAGAATTAAGAAGAATTTATGAGGTTATGAAGAGATTATTAGCTAGAAGAAGGCATTGATTAAGTTAAACGAATTAATTAAGTCAAATACAGTTGGAGATTAATTATTACTACAGTAATATAGTGACAGTATGAAGTTAATTCATTGAAGTAAGCATTCAATAGTAGTACAACCACAAGATCTAGTATATTTGAAAGTACATTATATGGAAATTACAAGGATTTAAATTTATATATTTATATGGTGAGTGGAGATAATTAAGAAGAAACATATTAAAATTGTTGGATAACCAAGGCTGAGTAAGAAGAAATCGAGTGGTGATAATAACTTTAATTTTGGAAAAACTTTAGGCGTTCAGTGATAGAAAGGTACCAAATTTTGTTAATAATTTAATAATTGTAAGAATTTCAAATTTTAGATAGATTGTTTTAAATTGATATTGCTTATATTAGATAGATATGTTTGTTTCATAAAAGTTATAATAAAGATAATTTAAAAAAGTACTTACAAACTAATTCTTTGAGAACCGCGATAAAAACACTATACTTACATATATCATTCAAATTTACTCATAGCTCATACAGAAACAACACATCATAACAGTATATATATATATATATATATATATATATATATATATATATATATATATATATATATATATATATATCTATAAGAGTCTTCCGGTTGAACCGCATCGAATATCATAGCGCCGGGCTTTCGACATCTTCTTTGATGTCTTCTTCAGTGCTTCCGAGGTCTCAGTTTCCCCAGATACTATTACACTGATCAGTGCATATCTGGTGATGCGATTAAAGGACGGATCCACTGATATTTAATACTTGTGTCAAATATACTCATTCTTCACGAGGGTAATCACGTTATCACAGCATACTCACAAATACCAAGAAAGCTCCTCTATTGGCAATAGAAGATAAACTTTTTAACGATTTTCTTGCTTGGAGACTAAATTACAAATATTTAGCAGCAAATTTAAAATCTATGTTTTGAGTAATGCAATGGAAGATCAATAATGCTATAAAATACGCATAAAACTTATCCTGTATCATAACATAATAAATACTCTTACTCTCTCTGAAAATGCGGTACATATATTATTATTATTTATACAATTGTTCATAGAAATTAATACCATATTTTCAGACAGATAAAATATTTATTACTATATTATACAAGGTTTTAAGCTTTTATTGATATTTTATGTCTATAATTATAGGTATATTATAATATATTTATATATTAAAATATCAAAGGTCTTTGACAAAGACAAGATGAATTGTTTTCAAATATGAGCCTTTTTCCAATAGAAAAAAATAAAAAAAACAGACTTAATCACAATAAATGATTTCGTTGTAACTTGGTGACTAATTAAATTATACCAATACAAAGTCTATAATAAGTACTAATATTTATAAGGTGTATTAAAAGGGTAGTTATATAACGATAAAATAATGGTTTAAAATATGTAGACTATCAACTAAATTATGTCAGGGTATATATTGTGGGAAATTTCTTAATGCACATTTATGTAGTGGCAGTATCTTGATTAGAAAATATTATAAAATGAAATGATTGTGTAATGTATACGATGAGACTATTGTGTTAATTTTTTAACTCTGTACAACAATATAAAGCCACCAGTCAGACATTACAATGAAGTTGAAGTAGTACAAATTGTAACTTCATCTAATAAGAGATATATACAGAAAGAAATTGCAAGGAGCCTCCATATAACCCAATCTGCTTTATCAAAAGTGTTAAAAAGGTACCGCGAAACAAGAAATTATAGTAGAAGACTGGGATGACAAAACAATTGCTTGTTCTTTGGATGTAAAATTAAAGTTAATTACGGCATTATTACGCCGTTAATATTGAAGTGGAGGTTGGTGCTGAAGATGTTAATAATGGTTTGGTGATTACTGTGTCAGTTTTTATATTGTTATCCATTTTTAATTTTTATTTTCTTCATTTAATAGTATTTATACTAGAGCCGCTACTGACTGCGGCGTTTTTATTTGAAATAAAAATAGATTTTCTGTTGTTTAGTTTTCAATAAAATCCTTTAAATGGTTTTATGTGGATCAAATATAAATTGTACTTTCAATTTTTATTTTCTGTAATTAGAAAATACTTTAGTTTCACTCTTTGTACAAACTTGTATTTAAATTTTTGGTATAAACCAACAAAAAATACGTTTTATTCGGAGCTGAAAATTATCGACCATTTACTAATGAGTCTTTATAGGTTTTTGTTTATGCCATTGTTGTCAGATATTGTTCCTCTATGTATTCTCGATCTGTCCGTTTCGTACATTTGGTCTTTTCTTCGTTCATATATTTCTTTCATTCTTGGTTACTTCTGGATACCAGTACCATATCATCGGCGAATGCTATAGTTTATTTTTATGAACGAGAGAGTAATTAGCATAATTTTAACTGGTATCTCCGACCACTCCATGGGCGTGCTCAGATTAATTGAAAAATTACTTTGAATAATTGTAAAAAATAAATGAATTATTTCAGTGTTATAAAGTGTTATGTGTATGTAAACAAAAGTGACCTCTTTTATCACACACTATATTAGAACTGACTGGCCTACATTAAAAAGGGTTTTAAAAAATTCACATTTTTTTTAATTTTTAAAAATTACAAAAGAGAAAAAGAGTTTTTAAAACCGTCTAAGGTATGTTAAATAGATGAATAAAAATATTAATATAAAACTTACAGCTACTTGTTACAAATCCAAATCAGATTCAGAAGATGAACTTTCAGAACCAAGATTTATAATAACTGGCTCGATCATTTTATCAGTAATATTGTCCAGCTTCCACATTTTTTCCTCTTCTTTAATAGTGTGATTTACTGCCTTTTCCCAGTTTTCAGGTTTTACATTATTTACGGCCTCCAAAAACAACTGTTTAACATCATGAATTTTAAAAGTGGTATTTTTTCTTGAAACTTCACTCTTTATCTGTGCCCATACCAGTTCAATCGGGTTTAATTCACAATGATATGGTGGGGATCTAAGTACTGTCATTCCACGATTTTTGGCAATTTCATCAATTTCGTATTTTTTAAATTTTTCTTTATGAAGGGCACACAACGAATAAAGTTCCTTTCTTATAGATCCGGGATGGTACGTAATATTTTTTGAACTCAGCCAATTCTGCAAGTCTTTTTTTAACCACTTGGTTGTGGGCAGTCCTTCTATAAGTCTGGAGTGATAACTTGCATTATCCATTACTATTACACAGTTCTTAGGAAGAAGATCTATCATTTGTTCGAACCATTCTTGAAAGACATCAGCGTTCATGTCTTCATGGTAGTCACCGGTACGAGTTGATTCAAAAGTTAATAAACCACCTTCAACAAAACCGTCTGAACTGCCAATGTGTACTATTATCAGCCTGCGTCCCTTTCCTGATGGTGGGTTTAAACCAGTAGATAAGTTATTTACAAAAGCGTGCCTTTGACTTGTAACAGTTTCATCCTGCCAAAATTTATTTGGTGTATGACCCTCGTTGATCCATGTTTCATCAAGATAAAATATTTTTCTTTTTTGGTTTCTCATTTCCTTTATGGTTCTTAGAAAATGTCTTCTCCATATGACAATATCGCTTCTTTCTAATAAAATAGACTTTCTGGGATTCTTTTTCCAGCGGAAGCCTATTTCTTTTAAAAGTTTCCATAACGTACTTCGACTCATTTCTGGGTAATCCTTATCATCTCGAACTGAGACAAGAACTTTATCCAATGTTGGAAATTCTTGTCTAAAGAAGAATTCATGCACTTTCCGTCGAAGTCCTTCTTTAAAATGATATTCTATTTGAAATTTTGGTTTCCCTGGAGCATTACGTGGCATTTGAAAACTACCACATTTCTCTTCTTTAATAACTCTGTAAATCGTAGATTTCCCAACACCAAGTGTACTGCTAACTAACTCAACGGTCTCATCAACACTTTCACATAAACGTTTGTCTGTAAATGATTTAAAACAATTAAATATTAATGTTTTTTCATTAACTGTTAAAGGACCAATTTTTCGGCGTTTACACGGCACTTCCAAATTTTCCATAACACTAGTATACACAATAAACTGCACCTTGCAACTGAAGTACCTACTTTTAGTGAACTGTTAAGAATTTTGAATACGCCACTTGGACCTTCCTACAAAATGGAAAAACCCACTATCACATTTTCTGTGGAATAAGTTTAGAAGGTAATTATCTAGTCAATTACTGTCGTAGATTCCTGGAATTAAAGAATTAAATGTTTGATTGTTGAAACCCTTACTTCGTGGAATGCACTCATTTCAGATAAAATAAAACGTTTTATTTTATCTAAAGAATTAAACTTTATTTTGCAAATAGGTAGGTACTTATTAAACTTTTATTGGTTATATATAACCAATAAAATAAACATCTTACATTTCTTGCAAATTCATTAGTACCTGTTAACCTCCATCACTCCGACACTGGCAACCTTATTTAGGGATTAGTAACCCTCACAACTATTGTATTCTATTCTGCTCCAACCTTTATACCTGGTGGTCATACTCAATTTAAAATTGTTTTCCTATATACTTCTGTAAACTTGTAGACAAATATCTGTTTTTCATTGAGTCACCCGTATCAACAGTTTAGGGATTTGCATACATAATTTATTGTTTTATTACTTTCTCATACATAAAAATACACTATGGCATGGGGATTTTTATTTATAAATAAGTACTGACCTGTTGATTTCTAGAAGAATGCTCATGACCGATTTTTGAAGATTTAAAAAGTATGCTACGTTGAATTACACGAGGGCGTCAGATTTTTATGCAGACGCAGACAGTCCAATTTGATGTCCTAGTCGTTATAAATGATAATCTGCCAATTATATGGAAAAACATTTTATTCTGAAAATTGGATAATTTTTTATTGTTTTTCCTTACTGGATATAATAAAATTAATCTTCATGCTCACTGGATTTGTCTTCGAAGTTGGTTTTCACTCATTTACTTTCTTAGTCATCTCGTGTTTCTGTAAGCAAGTGTAATTCTATCATTTTTAAATTTCTGAAGCAGTACCACACTCCTTAGCTTGTATTTGCATGTCCTTTTCCTTTTTACATAGGTTCTGAGAGGCGAGGTTTTGTGAATGACCATTTCTATCAATATCTATGTATCTCTTTTTACGTATCATGTAATATTGTAGGTAACTGTAACTTGGCATTATTGTCTGTAGTCTGTTTTCTTGTTAAGGTCGTCTTCAAATATTTCTGTCTTGTATCTAAGGCTCTGTAATCGGTTCTATAAGCTTATTTATTTTACAGGAGAATTTTGGTGGTTTCAGCTTCGAAGCTTTCTCTTTAATCCAGGTTTGCAACCGGCTATCCTGCTGTTAGCTACTCGGTTAATCTAACAGCGAAATAAGTACAGTTATGTTCGAAATTTGTTATGAAAGATTTAGGTAGTAGGCTCTTACGAGTTAAAAGAATATGATATTTTTACTCTACGATAAAATAAAATTAGTTATTTTCCCTTCTCACACACGTAATACCAAAAACAAAAGCTGAATTGTTAGCAAGATTAAATAATAATGCAATAATAATGAACTAAAAATCTGATTCTGTTTAATATGCTTCCTATCCAGCTCAAATATCCTTTTACTGGTGACGAGTTTCAGTGTAATATTCCTTTTAGAGTAATAAGCGTAATTTTCTTTTGTTGGATTATACTTAATTTGTTACTCTCTATATTTCATTCTTATTAAATGAAATCTGAAGCTATTTTGAAATCCTCGGCCACGTTGACTTTCACTAAGGGTTACTGGATTCAGATTCAGATCCGGAGTAAACCATTGTGGAAATCCCTCTGAAATAACTCAATGTTTGATAAATTGAATTCCGCTCTTTTTTAACAAATTTGAAAGTGGATTCGTTGACGAACAAATTTAAATCTTGGTTTTTAATAAGAATTTTCTAGATGTCAGATTAAATTGATTACAATACGAAAAATAACAAAAAGTAATAATCAATTTAAAATAAGCTAGTTAAGAGCGCACTAACTTAATCAGTGGAAAAAAGATGTTAAAATCTCATACTTTTTTGATATATGACAATATGTTTTCTAGAGCTAGTAAATATGCTCTATTACAATATTATTACATTATGTTTAACGCCACATACAGGGCCCTAGAGGTTTTTCCGCCCGGGTGCAAATACCAAATTTGCCAACTCATCAGCAGTTTTGGAAAACGTTTATAAGAAAACATCGCAAATTAGGCAAAATTAATTAAAACACAATTTTAAACATTTAAATTATAAGTCGACGAATAGATACTTACTTATAATATAAATATGAGCTTATACAACATATTATGTACCGGGTGGTCCAATAAGCCGATCTCTCGGCTATATATCAGAAACTATTCATGTTATAACTTTAGGAGAAAAAATTCCTTAGTAAAAGTGGCCAAGAGAAATCGCTGGAAATAACTTTCAAGTTTCTGTGTTAACCGCTGGGGGGCGTAACCTGTGAAGAAAACTTTGAAAACCAGTTTTTTGTGAAATATGCCCAATTATACCGAGTGTTAAATAAGTAAACTAGAAAGAGGCCTAAATTCTGCACAAAGTTGTTTAAGTACTTTTTTTATTTTTTCAAATAAAGGGTGGGGGAGAGTGGGAAAGTATTTGTGGATAAATACCTATAACTTTGGTTTGGATCAACCGATTTTAACGAAATTAGTGTCATTAGAAAGAGTGTGGATGAATTAATTTAAATCACGATAAAATAATTGCATTTAGTTTTAATTGTCATAGGTAGAGGGTACTTTCGAGTAGAAAAAATTAAAATTTGTTTTTCTTCAAAATATTTAATAGAAACACCTATTTATTGTAAATTATAATGGAACTGGATTAAATTCGTAACAAAATGGCGCAAACTGCATGTTAACAGCTTTTCTCGAACTCGAGATATGAATAAAAATGCATAAACATAAATAAGTATAGTATTTACTCACCCTGTATTATAAATTAAATTAAAAAATAAGTCAGTAGGTACTTTCAAATTTTTTTATAGCAGAAGAATCTTAATGCTGATACCTATTTTGACCATTGTTATCAATTTTTGTCAATTATTTGACTGCATAATATTGTTATTTCATATAATTAAAAATAGTTTTTTCGAAACTAAGTAGGTTACGACACAAGGATCTAGGGATCCCACCGTAAATTTTTACCTTTACCATGCGAGATGCGCTATGCACCATTACGCAGATGATTTTAAGATTTTGACATTTTCTCCTAAGCTAACCTGTATCTTTTACCGATTAAAAAAGACGATCAATGCTCATCATTCATCATATTATAACTAATAAAAATAACCTTGGTCCATCCTCGGTCGTTTTCTTAGGTTGTTCAAAATTTCTATAAATATTTTGCGAACTATTTCAAAACGTCAAACTTTGGTTGAAATGTGATTTTCATTACAACCAATAAATTGTGGCTAATCCCATATAAACATTATATTTAAATTAAGAGCTTAGGCGCAAAATTTCGGTCCAATGCTTTTTAAATGCATTCATTTTTTTCGAATCCTGAGAAAACTAATAAATATTTTTGAAAAATTTATACGCAGAATGAAAGCTTACATTATTACTGAGGGCCGAAAGTCCCTTAGATTAATAAAAAGTTTCTTTTGAATGAGATATTTGAAATTAAAAATCACACTTAATTTTCTCTTATTTTTCACCCCTGTAACTTACTAAAATAAACAGTATAGAAGTTTTCAGGGACTTTCGGCCCTCAATAATAATGTAATCTTTCATTCTGCGTTTAAATTTTTCAAAAATACTTATTAGTTTTCTCAGGATTCGAAAAAAATGAATACATTTAAAAAGCATTGGACCGAAATTTTGCGCCTACGCTAATAAAAAAGAAGTTTAATAAAGTTTCATTGTAAAAGATTTTGCTATTTAGTAGTGGGAATAAAATGTAAAGAAACACACAAAAAAAACAGTAGAAGTACTCAATGTTTGTCAAAGAAAACAAGAAATAGACTTTTTGCCAGAGGAAAGAAAGAATTTTGGAAATTAAGATAATATATTATGAATGATATGAAGGATAAAATTTTCTTTTAAATTAAGAATTAGTTGTTTAATAAGTGTTTGAATAAATTTTTTATTTATGAGATTTGCTAGTTACCATTTTAATCATAATTTCGATAAGACTGCATAAATGAAAGATTATAATTGGTTAATTAAATATCTAGCTTATATCTAGTAGTTGTCAAATAAATTGTCAATTTATTATTTCTTGAAGTCACGAAACAATTATCCATTTAATTTAATAGTTTTAATAATTTGTTTGATAAAATTTATTATTAAGAAATTGTAATTTATATTTACCTAAATTTAGGAGGGTACATTACTTCCAACCAAGACTTATATAAGCCTTAGTTGATATCCTTCACGTATATCATCCAATAAAAGAAGGGTTTTAAAATCATAATATGCGTAATGGAGCATCGCGCAGCTCCCATGGTAAAGGCACAGTATAAAGAGGTTCCACAGTAAAACTACTCGTCTGTCGGCACTTTGATCTCAGGAAGTAGTACCGGCAAAGTACGAAATTGGTAATCCACCACCGTTAACCTTACAGAGCCGTATTAAAATTTTCTGAGCCTACTACTATTAATTTATTTAAATAAAAAATGCGGCTTCCCATATTTAACTGTCCAGATGTTCTCACTAAATGTTAATATTACAAAAACAAAGGGTTTAATAAATTAAAAACAATATTATAATTCATTGTTTATATTTTTCAACGGCATTTTAAATATCAACGGTATTGCGCAAGTTTTAAAATCTCAATGGTTTTTAATATATTGTACATGTCATATAAACGTTAAATAAAAAGGAGGTTAATTTCGAAGCTCTCACGGCATCGGCATTACTATACTCTGTTTTTAAACCAGGAGGAGTAATTCAAGTTTACCGCGTCATAACGCTTGTTTATAATTCGTCCAACGGCAGGCAAGTTTACTCCACTGTTATGAAATTTTGACATTTATGAAATTTTGTCCTTATTTACATTTCGTAGGTGAATTTGGTTATATCGGCGATTTTTTGTGTTTTCTGCATTATTCGTTTAGTTTTAGTTGTAGTCTGCAAAAAATTAATTAAATTTTGCAATAGTCTTTTCGTCAAATCAATCGCGTAATGTGCAAGAATACATCAATTAAAATTCAAACTGCTGAAAAGATGTTTTGTGGTGATTTTTAGCCACAAATTTAAATAAAAAAAATTCTCTTCGTCTTTCTTATTTTTAACAATTTCAACAATTTTTTAATAAAATAAACGAATATCAACTATTCTAATTCGGAAATAAGCTACAATTTAACTTGAAAAAATAATTTTATTAACGTTTCGTCTTCCAAGTCAGACGTCGTTGTCAAAATACAAAAATAAATTATTATTTTGTATTTTGACAACGACGTCCGAATTGGAAGTCGAAACGGTAATAAAATTATTTTTTTCAAGTTAAATTGTGTCCTAGTAAGGACGTGAGGAGTCAGATCAACAAAGCATCTGCATTGTCAGGATGTCTGCCAGAGATAGTCTAGTCAAATCCATTTTTAAACTATAAGTAAATACAGTGATCAAAGGAGAATGAGTTGATGCGTTTTTAAGAAAATTATGTCCAGTGTTATCTATTACACAATATTATCCAGTCTTAAGAATAAGAAAAATACTTCGTCGGGAATAGGAATATATGTACGTTATATTATGTTGAAAAATTTATATCAAATAGAAAAAGAAGAAGATATTTCAGATAGTTGGAGAGAGTACCGGGTGATTCCTATTCTCCTCCTAAAAAAATGAGGAACTTGGACAATATATGGCAAAATAGCTCTTGAAATAAATATAGAGCTGCATAAGAATTTATTATATTATAGAAGAAGTAATTATCAAAAAAATACATTATAAAACTAAATTATAAATTACTTAACTAACTAAATTATTAAAAAATATAAAAAGGATTATTTATTAGAAATTAATGTTAGTATTAGTTTACGCATAAAATTGTATACAAAACATGACTTATAAGTAAAAACAAAAATTAAAATTTGAGAATGTATTTAGTGTCCGCAGTTATATAAACCCAAACAAACAACACGTTTTAAAGCTAATTATGTTAAGACTTGTGAATATATATAATATATATATATATATATATATATATATATATATATATATATATATATATATATATATATATATATATATATATATATATCACATATACATATATATCTTGTGAAGTATTTCTGTAATTTATTTGAAGTTTGATATTTTTGGTCATCCAAAGTGTTTTCAGGAACTAAAGCAGTGGTTTCAGGCAGATAATCGTCGGTACATATATCGGTTAAATTTAACAAAATATGGCCTACATCTCTTTCGCAATTTTCTGTACCGGAATGCATCATGTCTAAACAAAAATATCTTTTGAATGCTGCGGTAAATTATACCGGAGTAGGGTTAACACAATTGCCACCTTGCTGCCTGATTGAACCAAAAAAGGTTTCTAGCCAATCTTGATTCATCCGCCTTGTTAAAAAATAATCCATTCCATGTTACTGTAGTAGATTCCACAAATGAATCACTCCATTAATGGTTATTTTCCAACCATTAACATATTTTATTCTTGGTGTTACATTTTTAGCTTTAAAATTAATTACCTGTAAATTATTAAACAATCGGAAACACGCATTAAGAAATTCTTGCTAAGCATCGGTTCCTCTATACGGTCTTTGGTACTCAGTTGCTCCTCTTAATGAAGAAGAATTGAGCATATCAAATAAATTATTAATGTTCCTAATAAATCTTTCGGTTGTTGTTGCTTCCTCGACGAATACAATAAATCTAATATACAGATGCAGACCGGCAGCAACAGTGTTACTAAATATCTGAGAAGCATATTTCACTTTCATATTTTCAAAATTGTTAGGAGATATATGTAATTCGGTCAATTTTGGCGCTGTACGTATAGGATATTGTTTATCATGTTCGTAAAATTTTTTAATATATTCCCAAGAAACGATAATATCATCAATAACAAATTTGTTTCTTAGGAAGTTATTATGAAGTGCTCTTAATAAATGAGGTGTATCAAAAGAAAAGACAATTTTATTATTTTCATGATAAAAATATGGTCTATCGGCAGATATATTTAACAAATTTGGAAGTTTAAGATTATTAATACCACTTCGAATTTTACTCATGTTCAACTTCACAATACTAACAATTATTCACAAAACTAACTCAGTTTAAGCAAAATACGGCACTGTTAACCCGTACGTTTCTACGCGACTAGCAACGGAAGAATGGTTCTCGAGCGACTAAGAAATAAGCGCAGTCGCTCTGCGCGTTGACAGACTTTACTTCCAATTTTTAAGAGAGTGGTTCTACTGTGGAACCTCTTTATACTGTGGTAAAGGTAAAAATTTAAGGTGGGATCCCTAGACCCAAGTCAATATCTGCCTGTTATGCTAATAAGTAATTAGAAAGTCAATATCGGCAAAACCAGCTTATTAAAATTATGGGTATCTACCTGTTATAGTCTTTTGTTGAAGGATTTCAATTTATTACCCTTATCATATGTAAAAGTTCTCAAGAAATTAATATCAGGTTCAGTTTTCAATGAAACAAAAATCTAATCTTTAACACATGTAAATTGTTTTACCATGTAAAATATCTGCTTATTATGCTAATTAGTAATAAGAAAGTCAAATCGGCAAAAGCAGCTTATTCAAATTATATCTATAGTCTTTTGTTGAAGGATTTCAATTTTTTACCCTTAGCATTTGTGAAAGTTTTCAAGATATTTATATTAGATTGTTCATGGGATATTAGGTAAAATTAAAAGGTCTAGAAAATAAAATCTTTATTTAAACTAATATACTGAAAACAGTCTATCTTTTCGTTGAATAGTATTTGCGAAAACAATCTCCTATGCATAGTCCAGGTTTTTCGTCACAATCAGCACACTCGTAAATTGTGTTTTTCCTAATTTTATGGATAGAACATATTCTACACAAATATTTGACATGGGCGTGGGCTGTGTTCAATATGCGTTAGTATTGAAAAACGTGTACTTGGACTAGGTTGGACCATACGTGGGCTGCGCGTGGGATGTGCGTGGGCTGTGCGTGGGCTGTGCTCAATTTGCGCCGGGCCTAATTCTCTAGTGATTCATGCAAGTAACAACCTTGCTGATAATAAAATGCCTAGAAGAAAATCTTTGAAGCATTTAGCATTTTCTCTTATAGTTACTTTCAACCAATATAAAAAATCTGATACTCAAATAATACCGATAAATAATAACTCGATGCCATTAAAACCGTTAACCGTTCGATTCAATTTTTAACTGTGTACAAATATTACGATTCCCTACTATCCGTTTACAATCTGTTCTTTCCATTAATTGTCAGAATCTACATCCAGCTTCGCAGTGATACCACCCAATCAATTTATTCAAACGCATATCCACAGTTCCGGTACAAATTAGGATCGACTGATTCTTTTGCTTTCATTTCTGTGTGTTGAATTTTACCGCTATGTTTGGTGATCAATAGCTTTAATTACCTAAATTACTCTTGTCTGGAAATATACACTTCCACAAAGCTTCATATCTACGTTCGTGCCAATTCGTGTGGTAACTGTTTTAATGACTATTTATGTTGACTGTTGGAAATAGTTGACAATCGTCTACTTTTAAACATTGGTGGTTACCAGTTTCTATCAGAAAGAGATGATTTCACAAAAAATAAATGTATTATGTAATATTTACAATTAAAAATCTGTATATAAATTAAAAAAAAAGAAAGTATTGTAGAATATAAATTAAGGATCACTTTTCACGTTGGTAGCGGTATAATACCTGTTTGCCTTCATTTCAACGGCGGCAGTCGAGAGCTTAGAGTGCTAACTTCATTATACTTTTAAATTACTAAAATGTTTAATTAATCATTACAGTAATGCTACCAAAAGTCAAAATAAAATCTTAATTATTGATTTACTGTTGGAAGTGCATCTTTGATCTCTTAGTTCTTCTGCACATTAATTGTGTGTTTTTTTACATAAAATTTTTTACATGAATTTTTTTATTTACTTGTACAATTACCACATGTCTTTTGCTGTGCTAAGTTTATGAAAATTGTTAACTCTATCTAGTTCAATTTATTCTTTATATAACATAATTTTACAATGTCCATGTCGTAAGCTTCTTTACAATTTTTGTATCATTGACTGCTACATATATTTTTGAGGTAACACACTTAATAACTTTTCATTGGATGTTAGGTTTTTCATATTGTTCTTTTTAGATGAACTGATGATGCTATCAAATTGGATAGCGAAACGTTTTCAATAAATAGATGAAGTAGCCATCATCTTTGTCTTTTTTCTCCAACTTTTGACCGAAAAACCCGCCACTCTTCGAGTGATCCTTAATTTATATATATATATATATATATATATATATATATATATATATATATATATATATATATATATATATATTATATACATTGTAAAGATTACGACCGTCAATTTATATTAATAAAGTATTCAACTAGTGAATTCAGAGTTTTCATCGGTCATTCACATGGTATAATAAACTACAGAGGTAACATATTGCGCACGGTCGCTCGATCTTCGGCCAGGGAGTGACGTCAGTTGCAGCGTAGCAGGTAGCAGCAGTGTTCCCAAACCTACTGATTTCGCCGCTTTTCTACCGATGTACCGCTACCGAATTTTATATTCAGATAGAAATTTTTACTTTTTCTTAAATTTGAGAAGAAATATGTAAGAGACAATACAATTTTTCTTGCGATACCTGTAATTTGCATTGAGCATTTTTGTGTACTCACAAAAACGTGTGAAAACATTCAAAAATTTATTCTTAAATGATACCTAAGAGGTCCTTTACAAAGTACATGATGTAATAAAAGCTAATAATACAATAATAAATGAATCAAAATCTACACGGTGTGCACAATACAATGATACAATAGGTGTGATACAATAGGTGTGCCACACCTATTAAAGCTTATCAGAAATCATTTTGTGGATGAAGGTTTTATTTTTAATGGACTAGAACTGACTAAGGACTGTGTTGAATCTGTTCTCGATGCAACAACAGGTTCTGATTTAAAAATTACCCACAAAACGGATAAAGAAAAGCTTAATGTGAGAGGAGCTCAAAGACAGAGAGTAAAATATGCCGCTAAATTATTCTCCCATACGGTATCGAAGGCTATTAGTAGGTGCGGCATGCTTGGTCTCATTAATCAAGACACAAATTGGACACAATTGGCAGATCTTTTTAAACTAGTAAGAGTTACAATTTGTAAGGTAAACATTAATTACTAATTTGTTTTAACTTGTTATAGGTGAACGATTGGTTTGACGTATTTAATGTTAGCGTTCCTGTGAGCGACACTCGAACCAGAAACCGGGCATATGGTTTGGAGTTAGAAACCCAAAATGATATTTTAAATAGAATGTCTGACATGATTTCAACAATGCGCGTTAAAGGCAAGAAATCATTGCTTCCATTCCAAAAAGGTAACACAGTATATCAAAGTAAAAACACATTTATAACATTTTACAAAACATTGTAGGTATTCTTATATCAAATAAGGCTCTGCAGTTGCTGCTTGAATATGTAGGCAAACGCTATAATATGAACTACCTTTTGACGAGACGCTTAAACCAAGATCCCTTGGAGAATTTTTTTGGAGTCATAAGAGCAAAAGGTGGTTTGAACGATTATCCAACTTCTTTAGATTTTAAATACCGACTGCGTTCTTATTTAATGGGAAAAAATGAAGGTGCTTTTTCAGATTACTGTAATGTAGAAGACGATGGTACTCCTACATTAACTATGAGCGGTAGTATGGTAGAAAAGCTTGCTTTAAAAAAAACAATCATTGACACCAATCCCACGGATGGAGATGACATAGTCCTCTGTGAAGAACTCGATGATTTAAGATATGATGGACTAGAACATTTAGGAGGATTTATTTGTAGCAAGCTTAAAGGCAAGTTACCAAATTTAACTAACCCAAGTTCGACGTCTTACACCTGGACCAATCATTTGACAGAAGGTGGACTATGTAAACCTTCTAATGAATTTATGGCTCATTTGGAAAAACTGGAGCAAATTTTTCAAAACTTTAATGGAGATACCATATTTACTGGCAAACAATATGTTTCAAGTCTGTTATCTGCAAGTTATATGATTGTCCTCAAGATGCTAAGAAAATATTTTTTCGATCGCGTATGTACTTCCGTATAAAAGATTTTAATAAAAAAATTATTTTAGCACGTACTAATAAAAGAAAAATAGAAAAAACTATTGCATAATGTATATAGTATTATATTTTTAAACGCAAATTGTTTTAAAACTGCTTTATATATAGTTATTTAGCAAGAATATTAACGCGATCGTAATATTTATTTTCAAAATTCGCATCTGACTTGTGTAAGTGACGGTTGTTTTAAGTATTTAAACTTAACTATATATTTACCAATTATGTATAATATCAAAATTTTGTTCCTTCTTAAAAGTTTATAAAAAGTGGAAGTATGTAGGTACCTAAATAAGTAGCTATATTTTTATATTAATACCTTATTTGTTCTAATTCAGCCGGTTTTGATTCAAGGACATTTCGATTGGAAAGAACATTGGAACGACATTGTGTTCTTGATCTCATTTCTTAAAAGAATCCTGCTAGCACTGACGATAAGTAAGTCTTTTGTTAAAAATGAATCGACTGCTAAGGATATTATTGTACAGTTAATTGGAGATAATGTTTTAAAAGTAATTAAAATACAAGAAACGTCGATCGGAATGATGGAAGCTCTTAAAGCTGTTTACGAAAAGACAGATCTTCGGTCTCGGTTAAAATTCTAGAAAACGTTGGGAAACTTGTTACTTAAAAAGACGGCAACTTGGATGAGTATTTGGGGGATTTTGATAAAACATTAAGAGAATTAAACGATACAGGAGGTAAAATAGATAATGGTGAAAACATCACCACACCTTTATTGGCATTGTCTGATAAATTTAGTTTAGTTTTAACATCCATTGATATTTTATTTCGTTCTGATCCATCAAAAGTAAATTTGTAAAAAATAGTTTAATGG
Source organism: Diabrotica balteata (assembly GCA_918026665.1). Classification (NCBI taxonomy): domain Eukaryota; kingdom Metazoa; phylum Arthropoda; class Insecta; order Coleoptera; family Chrysomelidae; genus Diabrotica; species Diabrotica balteata. The sequence continues at coordinate 15,439,900 of OU898285.1, read as the reverse complement.
CAGAAAATAACCATAAAAATTAGGAAGTTACTAGTGTACCTGTTACTTCGAATGCCTTTGTTGGTCATGATAAATGTAAAGGTAAAGGCAAACATACTTTAATGTTCGTTGTTACCACTGTCATAAAATGGGACATATTCGCTCGAAATGTCCAAAAATATTTTCTAAAAACCATACAACTGCTAAAATAAGTAATGCTGAAAATAAAGAAATTGCATTTCTTGATAGTTACACAAAATAGGAAGTTGTAGTCAATTGCGATACAAACGTAATGAATCGTGTACATCTGGTTGTGGATAGTGAGTACAACTCACCTGTTTATCTCAAAATACAATCAATTTTTGACTTATTCCAAGCAGTGGATAGATAAATAAAAGAAGCAAAGGTTAGTGAAACTGTAGCAGTAAAAGTTTAAGGTAGTTTCTCAGCTATATCTAAAAAAGGATGTTCAATTACTTTCAATGTTTTTTGTTTGTTACAATCCTTCTTTCAACTTATTATCGGTAAGAAAAGTTAAAGAAAATGAATTTTGTGTGATTCTTGAAAATAAGGATGTAAAAATCATGGGAACTGATACTGGAATTATTATAGGAAATTGATTGGTAATTTGTATTTTATAGCATTCCAATTGTATTCAGATGTCGTCAACATTAGTTCGTGATACACCTGAGTTGTTGTACAAGCAAATGGGACAATCTTGTAGATTTTCTATGAGTTAAGTATGTGAGCTATGCTTGAAAGTTTAGCAGACGCATTCTCCATTTTTAAAAAGCATCCCAGGTGATAGGAAAGTTTGATGCTTACTTCAATATGTGTCCACAGATGTGTGTGGAAAAATTAGTCCTTTATGATTGATCGTTTCATGCATTCATCATTACAGTCATTTTGGAGTGTCATACAGTATTAAAGAAAGAATGAAGTAGAATGATGCTTTAGGAATTTTGTAGCCTTAACTGAATCAAAATTCAACATGAAAATAAAGAATTTGAGATGTGATAATGCTGGAGATTCCTGGAAAGATAGATAGATATTGCTAAAAATTTCAAAAGATTTAAAAGCTTTTTATACTAGTAAAGGAATAACTGTACAATATTCTGTATCCAGATATCTAGACCAGAACGGATTAGTGAAAAAATACAATCATACTGTTTTAGATCAATCTAGATGTTTAATTTTGGACGGCGGTCTTGACAAGTTATTCTGGGGAGAAGCTGTATTAACTGCTGTGTACTTAACAAATTGAACTCGTACAAGTACATTGACTAATGACTGTACACCAGCTGAAGTTTGGTATTGTTAAAAACCTGATATGAGCAATATTATTTATATATATATATATATATATATATATATATATATATATAAATTATATATGTAAATTACCAGGTCCAGATATGATAACAGCAGAAATGCTTAAAGCCACAGAAGAAACCGGCGTAAAGTTACTTCATCTACTCTGTAACCAAATATGGCATTCCAAACAATGGCCTGAAGACTGGACAAAATCTACAATAACGACCATACATAAAAAAGGCAGCTTCCATAAATGCGACAATTATAGAACTATCTCTCTTATATCCCATGCCAGCAAGATAATGCTACATATAATCAATGAGAGACTGAAAACATTCCTTCAAAGAGAAATTCCACAAGAGCAAACTGGATTTACCAAAGGTAGAGGCACTCGAGAACACCTGCTGAATATAAGACAGATAATCGAGAAATCTAGGGAATTCAACATCCCACTATACATCTGTTTTATAGATTACCGTAAAGCGTTCGACAGGGTCAAGTGGAGACACTTATGGCGAATACTAAAAGAAGTAGGCGTACCACAACATCTAATTACGCTTATAACCGAACTATATGAACACACTACTGGATCAGTTAAAGTACTTGACACACTTTCGAACGAATTTCATCCAGAACGGGGTGTCAGACAAGGATGTATACTATCTCCACAATTATTCAACATATATGGGGAGTATATTATGCGAAGAGCACTTGAAGGATGGGAAAAGGGCATCTCAATAAATGGTCATAAACTAAACAACCTACGTTTCGCAGATGACACAGCCCTTCTTGCAAATAGTCAAGCAGAGCTGATAGAACTTATACGACTGATCGAAAACGAAAGTCAAATATTTGGTCTGCAATTAAACATATCAAAGACAAAGATCATGATAGTGGATAGACTACACAACAATCATCCACACATAACCACAATTGACCGGTTCGAGGTTGTGAGCTCATACTTATATCTGGGATCATTAATCACAAACACAGGGTCATTACAAGAAGAGATTAAACGTAGATCTGATCTAGCAAAAGTTGCCACAGCAAAAATGACCAAAATATGGAAGGACTGTCAAATTTCAAGAGCGATAAAGATGAGGTTGATCAACTGCTTAATATTCCCAATACTGACCTACGGATGTGAATCTTGGACTCTGAGACAATCGGAGAGAAGAAAGATAGACGCCACTGAAATGTTCTGTTGGAGACGAATGTTACGAATTCCTTGGACCGACCGCAGAACAAATAATTCAATTTTAAGAGAGCTAAAAGTTAGCCAACGACTCTCTAGTAAAGTCCATCTCCAACAATTAAAATATTTTGGGCATGTTATGAGAGCAAACACAGAAAACATGGAAAGACTCATAATACAAGGAAAGGTAGAAGGCCGAAGATCACGAGGAAGATCCCCAACAAGATGGATAGATCAAATTACAGGAATATGCCAAAGACCTATGCATGAATTAAAAGAAATGACCAGAGACAGAGATCTCTGGAGACGGACAATACACGACATCACGTCGACCACTACACTCCCCCTGGGGGGTCAGGATTGAAGAGAGAGATGAGCAATATTAAACATACTCCTGAAGAAAATGGATCTGGGAAGTGTATTGGAAAAGTAGTGAGTTCGGCACAGACGAACTTTGAAATAAAGATGGTACAAGAGTTGAGATGTTTTGACTAACAATTTTCACGTACCGATTAAACTTTTTATTACAATACCTAAGGTTTGATGATACAGACTCACATGGGTAAAGAAAATTATTAGACAAATTTTGTCTCATGCAAAAGATTTTTGAAATGTATACTTTTACCTGCAAAAACGGTTTAATGCAGTTTAAATATGTCACAATAGATAAAAACTTGACGAAATTTAGAGGTCGATGCAGTTTTAAACAGTATGTAACTAATAAACCAAATAAATATGGATTAAAATTTTATTGCGTCAGCAGACTCCAAGACATTTTATATATGCAATTTGAAGCCATATTTAAGGCAACAATCACAAGGTCCTTTTGTTGTAACTAATTTTCCATCGGAAGTGGCGAAGAGATTATGTGAGTCCCTAAGAGGAACAACAAACGGAACATTACTGCTGACTATTAGTTTTCAAGCAATCGAATAATCTAAACCTTGCTTCATGATTGGAGACTTACATTTCTAGGAATGTGTGGAATATGTGGAAAATAAAATGAATTACCCCATGCATTTTCTAAATCAACCATAAGCAGACCTATTCGATCCAGCATGTTTGGTTTTTGTAATGATATGACTTTGGTGCCCTTTATACAAAAAATAAATAAAAACGTACTCCTCCTGTCTAGTTTACATCATGACAATACAATTGGAGAGGATTTTATAAAACCCAAAATGATTCTTGACTACAATGGAATTATTTATTCCATGCTAAATGTAACTGGTATAAACTCCATGGTCCCATTCTATTTCATAACGAGATTTGTTAACCACGACGACAGTTTTTGCACAATTCAGCATTCGCTCTGATTGAACCGCACCTTAATGTTCGTGCTTGCCAAGTAACTATACCATGTATTATGGTTACCACAACGTGTGATGAATATGGCCTTAAGCTAAACACCGCAAAGACAAAGATAATGGTCAGTAAAACGCCAATACAACCGGAAGTGGTAACATCTTATAGTGAACAACTAGAGAGAACTAACAGTATCACTTACCTTTGTTGTAATCTAAATGAGAACTGGGACATGAGCAAAGAAATTAGAATATGGATAGAAAAGGCCAGAGCTGTATTCTTTAAGATGAAAAAACTGTTATGTGGAAAAAATATTACTTTAAGTCTGAAAATTAGATTAGTGATACACTTCTCAAGAACTGGAAGCCGTTGAAATTTGGGTGTATCGGCGAATCCTACGAATAAGTTGGGTGGATAGAGTTCGTAACGAAGTTGTTTTGCATCGGATGGGAAAAATTACGGAAGTCGTAAAAACAGTTAAAAATCGCAAACTTGAATATTTTGGCCATGTTATGCGCCACCCAGAGAGATATAATGTACTCCATTTAATAATACAAGGCCAGGTAGACGGAAAAAGAGGGCCAGGTCGAAGAAGAACGTCATGGCTTAGAAACCTGAGAGATTGGTTTAACAGATTCTCGGCATCCCACCGCTGTCACCACTGTAAAGTAATACAACGTGGGCGTTATATGAAGGTAGGGAAACGCTGTCACCAAATGTAATACTTTATAGATCCTCAAGGGATGCTAACCCTGCGAGCGGCTGCAAGGAATACTGGTCACACTACTCTGGAGGGCTGGCTCGTCTTCGTGGATTTACGAGAAGATAAGGGATTTTCGGGATAGGGGTAAGGACTCCTAGGTCTCAGGTCCTGTAAAGAGCAGAGGTTATGGGCTTACTTTTGAAGCCGGAGATATGCATAAGCAGAATCTCGTGTTCTCCTAGTCTCTAGTGAGTCGGACGAAAGGAACATTAAAAAAACCAATTTAGAGTCTACAATATATTGAATTTACCCTGAAGTTACAAATACAATCGTTAACACGTTATTCTGCGCGTCGGAAGTCGAGGAGCAAGATAGTGAAAAGTTGACAGTTGTACTAATATAATTACTCAGGTTAGTATATAGAAATCTGTTACCTTATGTGTATTTAGACTTTCAACCACGACACGTTTCGGTCCTCTGGAACTCGGTCAGTTGAGGGTCTCCTCCTGTGTTACGGACTTACGAGCTGCCACAATAACCGGACTACACGAGATACTATGCCGGGATGATAAGCGCTCCCCGGAGAATTACCGACTGCCTCGTACGGGACGCTATCGCGTCCTACCCGATGCCGGCAATACTGCCTGAGCGGGCAGTCACGGTGGCCCGCTATTACTGACTGCCCATTACTAACTGCCTGGCTACCGTCGTTTTTTCTTGTTTTATTGTGCTCGTACTTTCAACGCCGGTTCTAGTACCAAGGTCGTGTTTTCGCTGAGTTGTAGTCTTGGCGTTATTACTCCTATTTGGGTCACGGGTGTTGTTATTTTTTACAACAATAGTTTCTGTTTGACGTGCTTTTTCTACGTTTAAACAATTATCAAACAATGCAATAACTAGGTCAATTTCTTTGTGTGATTTAAAATGCAAATTTTACTGTAATAATTATCCCTTATTTGATTTGGAATATATAATAATTATCTCGAATAATTATTATCTTTTCTATGCTACTTAGTCCTTTATTCCAACTTCTCACTCACTTGCTACGCTCACATTACACTTTTCCGAGCTGCCGTCAACAAAATTACTATAGCCAATTTGATAGCCAACGCTCGATAATCGAGCTCGGCACATGAAGAAGAAGTATCATGTCAGAGAGCATAAAGGAAATCACTATGGTAGATCCTGTAAATCACCGTCGGCATATTCCGCAAGGTAGTAAAGACAAATGTGACTTTTGCGACAGAATAAAAAACAGACCCACCAGTCAAAAATACGAAAAAATTGTTGAACACACTATCTATGTTTGCCCTGATTATTTTAAGGATAATTTTTTTAAATTGATTTAAATCATATATATATATATATATATATATATATATATATATATATATATATATATATATATATGTACCTGTGCGGAGTGCAACTCCTGCTACATTGGCCAGACCAGCCGTTCTCTTCAAGGTCGACTAACGTCCCATAAAAGCGACATTAGGATTTCAAAACCATCCTGTGCCCTTGCACAACATGCCATTTCAACCAAACACATTATCGACTTCACTAATACCAAAATACTGTGCAAACAAAAAAATTATCATAAGCGTTCTATCCTTGAAATGTGTCAAATTCTTAAACATCCATCATCCCTAAATAAAAGAACCGACATTGACAACTTGAGCCAGATATATCACTCTCTCATCATACACAACAAATAATAATTAAAAAATAAACACTTACAAGATAGTAACTTCATTCCCCTTCTTCTTTCCCTATTTTCAAAATATTTTTTTTTGTAGAAAAAAATATTCCTTTTTGAAAAATAGGGCTGTCCCCGTTCTGCTTACTAACTTTTTTAATAATTGTACCTCACTGCTTTCCGAAGAAACGTATGGACGACACATGCCACATGTGCAAATATGACAGCCTAAAACCGATAGAAAACATTCCAAGAGATTATTGTGTTGGGTCGTCGAAAGAGCTTACACCCACATTGAGATGAAGCCATCGGTAAAAATTAAATAAACAATAGTGCTGTTTCAGTTTTTTCCTGTGTGTTTTTTGTTTCGATTCTATCGTTTAGTTTTTAAATTTTTTAATGTTAAGTTATCGTAGAGTGTTTTTAACATCTTTTACAAAACCTACAAATTGTTTTTGTAAGTATGAACCCTTTTGGTTATTTACTTATATTTTACATCGTTTTATTTTTATTTGTAGTGAACTGATGATGCTTTTGAAAACTAAAAAGCGAAACGTATTCGATTAAATCAATGAAGTAGTTGACGACTTTCATTTGCCTATTATTGACCGATACAACCTCTGATATTCAACTATTGAATATTTTTTAAATTTAATCAACGGTCGTATTTTTTGCTATATATATATATATATATATATATATATATATATATATATATATATATATAGATATATATATATATATATATATATATATATATATATATATATAAATATATATATATATATATTATATATATATATATATATATATATATATATATATTATATATATATATATATGTATGTATTTTCTTGCTAGACACTACTCTTATATACCTCTTACTCTAAATAAATGCTCTAGCTGTAGTTTATCAGTTTTAAATAGTTGACTAACATCTACTTAAATCATTTCCGATGTTAGTATAATAAATTTAAGCCAGTAGGTTTAACAAAAATATATGCGGACAAATAACCGTGCGCCAGCCGCAGATCCAGATTATAAGCGCCAGCCGCAGATCCAGATTATAAGCGCCAGCATTGGAAGGTTAAAGATATTTTAAGCTCGTTCGATCAACTTATTGAGTTATTTAACAGAATATGCCTTTTTTGTTTTTATGATTTTAACTGTAAAAACTTAGGGATTATGTACATTGATTATTTTTAAGCCTCATTGTAATTATAGTATATCCAATATTGTTCGTGTCAATGGCCATTGCAGTCGAGCACATTAATTTAATAAAATAAAATTAATTTAAAATTGCTACAAAATATTATAACGAATTATTAGGAGATCGTTAATTTTTTTTTATTAATAAAATCGCATCAGCCACATTCGCTATTAGCGAAACAATGATAGCGAACAATAATTTGTATTACATTTATAGTGTTAGTTTCATTAGTAACATTTAAAACGTTAATTCAGGTTAAGAAACTTTAAATCAACACTTTTACGTCTACACTCATAAATGTTTTAGTACACTTCACACTATCACTACTTGCAGATTCTTTTGCAGCATTGTCTGCCTCTTCATTTCCTGGAATTCCAATATGGGATGTGGGATGGTATCCAGAATAATATAATATTTTTTTCCATTCAGTTTTTTTTTTTTTTTTTTTTTTTGGCCTTAGGTACAAGACCTATTTAGCCAGACAATGGTATAAGAATATAGAATACATAAAAACAATCCTTCAAATTCATAACAATTTCCTAACCGTTCGTTCATTCGCACCACATTCACTCAATTTCCTAACCTTCCCATTAAAAACACTATTGTGTGACTATACAAAAAGGATTGAACAGGGACACACGTTTCACGCTAAGGTGCCCTTCATAGCGACTTTTTTGTAACACAAACAATACAGGCAACGGTTAAAGGTAAAAGACATAAAAGGAAAGACAATGGGAAATACAACAACTAACGTCCTACCATTTCGGATTCACACAACAACACTGAACAGGGCAGTTTAGATTTTCCGTTTGGTACGTTTGAAAAATTCCCATAAAATTGATGATCTTATAGTTGAATTTCGACTACCTAAATACATAATAGAAGCAACGTTCTGCGGCAAAATGATTTTTTCTTGAGAGATGGCTTGAAATAAAAATTTTATGGCTTCTTGATTATACCGACATTGAAACATCCAGTGGTTTAGATCGTCATAACTGCCATTACATTCACATATATCAGTTTCAGAAAGTTTTATTTTATATAAGTAAGCATTTACTGTAGCATGTCCAAAAAGGCATCTAACGTACATAGTATAAATTTTCCGAGAGATGGGACTTCTGTCACTTAGAGGAGTAGATGGAAGAGTTGGATATATACTGCAGTATGTATTTTTGCTACTGTTAGTAAAGGATTGCCACTCAATTTCCCAATTATGTCTAACATATTTCTTCCTAGCTGAAACTATATCCCATTTGGGCAACTCGTTGTACTCTATACCCACTAAAGTAGCGTCTTTAGCCAACTGGTCTACTTTTTCATTACCTATAATATTAGAGTGACCTTTAACCCACACAAAGTTAACAATTCTTTTTAAAGAAGTTAAGATTCTTAGCTTTTCAAGCGCATCTACAATTAGTCTGTTGGTATATATTTGTTTAGAAAAGTGTCTTAATGCGAGGAGGACGGACTGTGAGTCAGATAAAATTATATATCGTTCGAAATATAATGTGCTATTAATTATCCAATCCAACGCCTTGACAATGGCTACCAATTCAGCTGTGAATATTGAGCAATCTGATTTTAATTTAAACTGAAAATAATCTTGAGTATTGTCTATGTAAATGGCACAGCCAACACCAGCAGGCGATTTTGAACCATCGGTATAAATTTTACAAGAATGGATGGAGTCTTCCAGCTTGTTCTGTACTATTAAATCTTCGTGAACAATTGAAATATATGAAGGAATTACTACAGTAGGTTTATATTCATATAGTAAGTCATAATTGGAGCCAAAGAATGGAATCCCTCCTCCATTAAATGAATACTGGGATAAATTAGGAAAAGCAACAGCTAGAGTTGGAGAGTTTTTATTTGCCCACCATTTGTTTGTTAAATTTTCGACAGAGAGACAAGATATTTTTTGTAATAAGCTGTTTTGATTATTAAACTGGCATTTAAGGATAAATTTTTCTGCCAAAAATAGACGTCTTAAATGTAAAGGTGGCTCGTTACATTCTGCCAAAAGGGCTGGTGTGGGAGTAGATTTGAGAGCTCCTAGGACTAACCTTAAAGCTTTGTATTGTATTCGATCCAATTTAATCAAACGAGATTTTGTCGCTGATCCATAAAAAAAGCTTCCGTAGTCTAAAATTGATCTGGTATATGCTCTGAAAAATAATAAGTTAATTTTCGGGTCTGCTCCCCAATCGTATCGATTAACGGCCTTAAGGATATTAAGGCTCTTTTCACATTTGGTAATGCAATTATTAATATGCTCGTTCCAGGTTAATTTTGAATCCAAGGTAACACCTAGGTATGTAAAACTGTTATATACAGGAATTTCCAGCTGGGAGAATTTTAACGTACTAACTTTTGGTAACCTGTGTCTCGAAAAAAATACTACACCTGACTTCTTAGGCGAGATGTCAAGCCCATGACTATCAAAATACTTTTTGCAATAAGACATATTTACTTTAAGTGCATTAACACATTGTTCAAAAGTTTTTTTCTCAACATAGAAACAGAAGTCATCAGCATATTGTAAAATGTTACACTGCATTCCCATAGTATGTAAGTTTAATGAATACAAGTTAAATAATAAGGGGCTAAGAACTGAGCCCTGAGGTAACCCTTTGTTAACTGTCCTTGGACCAATCAGTGAATTATTTAACCGAATATGAACTTGTCTATTTGTAAATAGATTGACTAGGGTATAAGCACATTTACTAGGCACTCCTAATTTAACAAGTTGATCAAGCAGAAGATCAAGAATAACGTTATCATATGCACCAGAAATGTCCACAAATAAAGCAGCTGTGTATTGGTTTTTCGAATAAGTTAACTGGATATCGGTTGCTAAATGTGAAATACAATCCATCGTTCCTTTCCCTCTACGAAACCCAAGCTGACCGTCTGGGTAAAGGTTATTACTTTCCATCCACCATTCTAGTCGACTTTTCATGATTCGTTCAAATGTTTTCAATATACATGACATAAGAGATATGGGTCTTAGGACATTGGGATCATTAGCTTTTGGGATAGGTATTACAAGACACTGCTTTAAAGAATCGCAGTTATCACCTTTAATTAGAATATTGTTAAAAATATCACGGAGAAATTGAAGTGCTATTGTAGGCAAGTAGTATATCATAAGATAATTAATACCATCAATCCCAGGGGAGGATCTCTTAGAAAACTTGATATTAGCAGTTAGTTCGTTGATACTAATAGGAGATGACAAAAAATGTGATTTAAATGTATCTTCAGTGGGATATATTGGAGAGGGAACATAGCAAGGAGCTATTTTATGGAACAAATTTTCAACGATATTTTCGTCGTGCACATACAGATTTTTATTTTTTTTAATTTTCTTAATTCTATCCCATATTTCAGTTGGATGAGTTTGTCTGTTTAGATTGAGACAGAAGTTGGCCCAACTATTTCTACATTTCTGTTTAAAGATTAGTTTACATTTAGCATTTATTTTTTGATATTCAACAAAGTTTGCCAGACACATATTTTGTTTGTACCTTTTGCATGCAATTTTTCTCTTATTCGATATCTCACGGCACTCCTCGTCCCACCATTTAGGTGATTTGAATGATATATTTGAGGATGATCTTAGAATTTTGCAAGCTTTGTTCGCAGCATTCGTAATCTGTTCCATTAAAAATATACACATACCGTTGGTATCGATGCAGTTTGGTGGCGTGGAAAATGATTTCTCTATTTCAGCTGTATATAAGGTCCAATTTGCTTCATTTGTAGACCATTTATATAATGGGAACGTGATTGCATCATCATTGTGATAATAGTTATTGAGCGTAATACTGATTGGGTAATGATCTGATCCATAAGAATCCTGACTAACAGACCAACCAAGTGTAGGACATAACTTAGATGAAGCAATTGTGAGATCTACTGCAGATTTAGCCTGGCCAGGAGGGGAAATCCTTGTGGCAGACCCATCGTTTATAACAATCAAGTTTGAAAAATGATCTAAAGCATCCACCAAAACTCTGCCATCATGTGAGCATGAAGGTGAGCCCCACATGCCGTGATGGGCATTAAAGTCGCCTCCTATTATGCAATCATGTTTTATTTGACTAAATAAATTGATGTAGTCTTGAGATTTCGCTTTAACATCGGAGGGTTTATATAGAGATACTATAGAGAGTTTTTGGTTACCAAGAATGATATTGATTCCACAAACTTCAATTTTTGGATTAAAATTATGATTAAATTGAATGACATCGTATATAATTTTATGTGAAATGAAAATTGCTACTCCCCCATAACCTTTATCTCTATTAACCGCAATGACGTTAAAGTTATTAAACTTAATGTTGTCAGTAGGCTTATACCATGTTTCAGAAATTATTGCAATATCAAACTTTTCCTCCATTAAAATTTGGTAAAAAGAATTTTTGTTAGCTTTAAGAGATCTAGCGTTCCACTGAATAATTTTAAGATTTTGTTTAAAGGACATCTTTGAGTTTTTTTTTTGTTTTTTTTATGTTTTAAATATATTATCAACAATGTTTTTAATTTTATTTTCAAACTCTATTTCTTCAAAATTTAAACTACTATTTGATAATGGATTCTGTGAAAATTGGTGAAAAAAACTTGTTAACATGGTAATTAATTGATGTTTAAGTGTTGAAAAATCATTTTGCGACTCTTTTCCAAACTGGAAGACCGGTCCTGCACAAAAGCTAGTATTATATTCTCGTCTAATGGGTGGAAAATTGGGAGAAGAATCACTAGTTTTTCTTTTTTTTGGCAAGGGTTTAGGAGAAGATGGTTGATCATGTGTTGACCTAAAGTTCGATTTAGAAGAAGTATTAGGGACAGGATGTTGTGCTGTAGAAGTTTTTAAAGCAGGAAATTCTATATCCGAATCAATTAATGGGGCAAATTTATTTTTTTGTATGAGGCTAGAATAGGCCGGATTGTTAATAATTTTTTCAGCTTCTTTGAAAGATATATTCAAATTAGACATAGCTTCTTTGACTCTAGTTTGCTTTTTGAATTCAGGACACTCCTTATAAGTAGAATTGTGACTATTATTTTTGCAATAAACACAAAAAATTTGCATGCTTCGCACACAGATTCATTTTCTGACCCACAATTTCTACACCTTTTCTTTCCCCTACACTGTGAGCCGGAATGGCCATATCGGAGACAACGAAAACATTGCATAACTGGATTAATATAAGTTTCTACAGAGCATCTAACTTTGTTAATATAAATATATTGAGGAATAAGTTTTCCTTCAAACGTAACAATGATCATTTGACGAGGAACACGTTCCATATTGTTGTCTTTTTGGATGACTCTAGTCATGCGTTTTACTTTTTTGATAGGTACACTAGAATTAATCATTTTTAGGAGGGCCTCCTCGCTGTAGGAAGTATCTACAGATCGGACTAACCCGCGTTTTTCTATAAGATGACCAGGAATATATGCCAGTAAATTATTCTTTTCAAAGAATGGATCTTTAACTAATTCATTGGCAATACTGCCCGAATTAAGTTCGATTTTTATACGATTGCGACCAACCGTACTAATTTCAATAATATTTTTATCATACTCTTTTAGATTTATTAACTTTTCACCCAATTTCATTGGATGTAATCTCCCAATATTTAATTCTAAATGTTCAACAAAAACATGAAACGGTCCCAAATCGTTAGGTTTAAATCTATTTGTTAATTGATATAATAAACGTTGTTTATCATAATACGAGTTTTTGTCGGATTCCAAGTTTTTGTCGAGTGTATCTGTACTAGATAATTCATTTAATTGATTATTATTTTTATTGTTTATACATGAACTCATATCAATATCTTCAGGTACAATGATATCCTCAACAAGAACGTTAACTCGACTATCTTTATTAAATTTACCATTCGGCGGCCCTTTGCCGCTGGTGGATGAGTTGTTTTCCCCGGACATTGGTCCGGGGCAGAAATATTCAAAAAATCAAAATTTACTTACAGTAGTTTTCCTTTTAAACACAAACTTAATATACTTATAACTAATAATGTGAACCAAATAACCTACAAACACCGATGTCACTTTGTATCGCGTATGATAGACGACTTTACTAGCCAACAGTCGGAGTACGAATGCCTTCCATTCAGTTGAGAGGTACGGATTTCTTCTTTTATCTTGTCTGTTAGTTTAATATAATTGGTATTATTAAATGCGTTGACAGCAAGGCTGGTCTGGTATAGAGCATATAGTTTAGCAGGGTAAATGGGAGTACTCTGAAGGGAGTTTGTATTTATTTGGCGATGTTGGGGTTATGATTACAGCACCAGTACCTTTATTTGATTTAGATGCATCTGTGTATATATGTGTATAATCCTTCTATTCTTCAACGATATGTATAAGCATATCGTTGAAGGCTGATTTGATTAACTGTGGGTTAATTAAATGTTTGTCGAAAGAAATTACGCAAGTTAGGCACTGAGGGTTCTTTATTTGCCATTGAGGAATTGAGGACGATTAGGAGAAAAAGCATTCTGGGAACGTGTAGTTTAATTGATTTAAATAGCTTCTAATCCTTGCGTAAAAAGGTTTGGCAGTTCTTAGTTTATTTAGGAAGAGATTTGGAACTTTTCTGTAAAACAATTGTGAATAGTAGGGTTTTTTGAGTTAGACTGATTTTTGTGGCGTATTCTACACTTAAATAAAGTCTTCTGTCTTTTAAGGACGGTTCAGAAACTTCACAATAAATACTTTCGACTGGTGTTGTGCGAAAAGCTCCAGATATTATACGTAAAGATAGGTTGTAAGGACTGTCAAGTTTTTTTAGCAGTGTCTTAGTGGCTGTAGCATATACACTAGATCCATAATCTAATTTTGATCTGATTAATATTCTGTATACCATTAAAAGTGTTTGACGATTTGCACCCCATTCTTTATTGACCAGAGTTCTTTAATTGCTTGTGATAAAATAAGATCACATTTCTTATATGAAGTTTTCAGTTTAAAGTTTCTTTAAATGTCATGCCTAGGAATTTTATCACATAGTCTTAGGTTGGGGGTGTTTGTGACATTTTTCTTAGAAAACAGGATGAAACAATTTTTTCAGTAGAAAAACAGAAACCTCTTGTTTGTGACAGAGTTCTAAATATTGTATTCTCTTACTTATATTTTAGATTTTTGATAATATCATTGATTGCCACTGTAAAGAGCATAGGACTTATAACCAAGCCTTGAGGAATGCCATTTTCTGTATACATTATATCTGATGTTGTGTTGTTTGTCCTAACTCTAAAAACTCTATTTTGAAGAAAGTTTTTAATAAAGAAGAAACAGTGACCTTGGATGTTCCAACTATGTAATGTTTTTATTATATAATCGTGCCAGACTATATTGAAAGCTTTTGATATGTCAAAGAAAACCGCTAGACATTAATTTCTTGGTGCGAATGCTTCAGAAATGTCACTTTCCAAATCTATGATATTATCTATGGTTGACATTCCTCTCTAAAACCACTTTGTTCTGGAATAATTAAATCTTGTCTCTCCAGGTGCCATCTTAGTCTATTATTAATAATTTTTTCTAGTAACTTACACATGACGCATATTAAAGATATCGGTCGGTATGACTCAGAACTTGTGTTAATACTATTAGACTTTTGTATAGATATAACTGTGAATTTATGCCATTTTTCAGGAAATGTGTGCTGTAACCAAATATTATTAAACAGATTTAGAAGTTGCTTGGGAGCGCTATCTGGAAGATGTTGAATAAAAATACTAGGAATATGGTCTGGGCCAGCGTGTTCTCGGACGCGACTAGTTCGCGCTCGAGACGCATCGCCCCGCACCTCATTTTTTCCTATTGGTCCCTGACCTGGAAATCCCTATTTATCGCTACTTCAGCGTGTATAAAAATAGGCGATTTTTAGGTCAACCAAGTCAGTCCATAGATAAATAATATAGTATATACAGATAGATAGGCAACTCTATATATAAATTTGGTTTATTAGTACCACTGGTGAGTGGAGTCAATACTAATCACCATTTGGCGGGAAATTCGAATGGTTAAGTATTAATTTTATCCCTTTAGCGCCTCTGGTGGGTCATTTCGGTACTAATTAAAATTTAGTGGGAAATTCAAAATATTTTATTATTTTCCAATGGAATAATCTCACATATCGTGAGTGATGTGACAATACCTATCTGCTTTTTCACAAGTTTTGTAGGGAGACGAAAATCTTTATTTATAGGAACTATAACTAAACTTTAAAAACTAAGGAATCAAATAAAACTAAACTGAAAAAACTAAAGAATCAACTAACCGAACTTAAAAAACTAAGGAACCAACTTAAATTAAAATTATCAAGATTAAATTACAAACGAAAGTTAAAGATAATTAAATTAAAAATGAAAACTAAGGTATCAACTAACTAAACTTTAAAAACTAAGGAACCAACTTAAATTACTAAGACTAAATACAAACGAAAGTTAAAGATAATTAAATTAAAAATGAAAACTGTAAACAAGCCAAAGCACGTGGAAGACGAAAATGGACGAAACTCGAAAATATACAAATAGATTCCACCGAACTTCTAACTCGATGACAAATATCAATCATCAACTTGTCATTACTTTTGACGGAATTGACATGGCGGAATTAAGCTTCGTTTGATTATTTTATTTGTGACATTCAGAGATGGTGTTAAAATAAAATGATTGGTTAAAGTCTTCGTGAGCGAGATAGGCTGTCATCTCTCTTTATTAACCGACTGGAGTCAAAGTGATGGGGGGAAATGTTCAAGGTTATTCATATAAGATTCCAGGCCATGAGTCAGTCCTTCACGGGCTCTCCGAGAGCTTAGTGCTCTCGGGGCTCTGCTTTCTTTTTAGATTTTCCCATACTCTGTGGCTGAGTATTATTATTCAACTGAATATTTGGTGATTTTATTTCGACAACCTTAATATCTTTGTCATGTAAGAAATATCTTGCCTTTGTCAAGGCAAGCCACCGAAGACTACAACCTGATGTTTATTTCGACTTTCTTAGTTATAAGTCATGTAAGAAATAGCTCGTCTTTTTCAAGACGAGCTCATCAGAAGAAAATTCTACAAGTCTATACCCAGTAAATAGACTTGGGTAGAGGTGCATTCGTTGACGTCTCCGAAGCCCTCTACAGAGCACCCGGAGGCAATAGAAGGATGATAGACCGCTATTTGTTCCCCGGAGGTGACAAGCGCTAGTTTCTTTGAGATTTGACAATGTTTCTGTATAAGTACTCTAACTGAGGTAAATTTAACGGTTCATCTGTATTAGGTATAATGCTAATTTTCTTATTTTCTTCTTGCTGTTTGTAATTAATGAACGATTTTTTATAATTAATATTACTGGATCGGTTTTTGTATGTGTTCGCAAGGATTTTTGCAATCTCAGTATTACTAGTAACTGCATTTCCATTTATCTCGAGGCTTTTAATATTCTGATTGCTATTTAATTCAGATATTCTTCGGACTCTGTTCCACACTTCAGCCATGGGAGTGTTTGCATTTAACGTTAAAACATATTGAGTCCATGACTGACGTTTGACATTTCTAGTTGTCTTTTTGGCTCATTAAATCGTTTAGATCGTTAAGTGTATTATTAGTTTAAATATTTAAATAAAACACCCTGTAAAAGAAAAAATCTTTTCTCTGAGCGATTTATGTCATCACATTTTGAGATTAATAATGTGCAGTTACATGAAACACCCTGTTTATATATTTGCTCCTAATTGCCAATCGATTTTCTCCAGGTTTGTAGGCAAGTGCTGTAGAGAATATAAAACTTTTAAATGACTTTTTGGATTGCATGGTGTTGTTTTCAGCATTCATTTTATTAATGGTGTACTTTGCATTTTTCAATTTATATAATGGATTAACATTATACAAATGTGTTAAGAAATCAATATTTTGTTTCAGTTTGTGATAACTTTGCAATATATCCTGTTGACCTATTTATCACACTTTCTAGAAGATGTAAAATAGTTGACAATCTAAATCACACAAAAGTATGTCCTGAAGAACCAACAGATTACAGGTTAATACAATATAAAAACAAACTAAAACAACAATAAAAATTCTAGAACTTTTTCTTTGAAGTAATAAACTTTTTAACCTAGGCGTCCTCAATATGAGTACTTCATAAGTAATTTTATTTCCGGATAATAATAGAATAGGTATGTAGGATAAAGACAGGTCCGGTTGTTTATTTGGATTTAATAAATGACATATTATTACATTAAATTAGGATATGTGCTTAATCCTCTCTTGTTTAATCTATATACTATGGATGTTCATAGTATAATAAAATAGTATTCAGTATAAATGTAATATTTTACAATACGCCGATGATTTCTGTCTTGAAACTTCTAAAAATTCTTATCAGGAATGTATTGATTCAATAAAACGAATTATGTACAGTGCAAGAGAATACTTTCTTAACCAAGAGTTGGAACTTACTTCGAATAAATGCGCTGTGGTGTTGTTTACTCGTCATCGCTTACCGAATATATCCAGTATTAGAATTGATAATCTAAGTATACTGTCCAAAAACACTATACTTACCTTGGCGTCACAGTTGATACTAAATTAACATGGGAAGAACATATTAAGAATTGTGTTATTAAATGCGAAAAATGCCTAAATGTTTTAAAGGTCACGAATGGGGCGCTGATCCTAAGGTTAATCTAATGTTTTATAGGACATATACCAGATCAATTCTTGACTTTGGTTGCTTTTTGTATGGGTCTACTACAAATACTAGACTTAAAAAATTAGACCGAATCCAGTACAAAGCTCTACGTTTGGTTTTAGGTACACTTAAGAATCTCCGTTACATTTAAGACGTCTTTTTTTAGCTAAAAAGTTAATCCTTAAATGTCAAGGTAATAACCAAACCTTCATCACCCAGCCCTTTGCGTCCACTGCTGGACAAAGGCCTCCCTCATTTTTGTCCATTGTGCTCTGTCTTGAGCACTTTTCATCCAATTTCTTGACATGTTCTTGAGATCGTCAGTCCAACGTGTAGGGGATCTTCCTCTACTTCTTTTGTCTAACCTCGGCTTCCACTCAAGCAATCTCTTTGTCCACCTTTCATCACTGATTCGGGCGACGTATCCGGCCCAGTTCCATTTCAGTGTGGCAATTCGGGAAATTACATCGGTAAATCCTGTTCTTCGTCTTAAGTCTTCATTTCTAACTCGGTCACGAAGCGATATACTCAGCATTGATCTTTCCATTTTCCTCTGATCTATTTGCAGCGTTTTAGAACATGTAGCTGTCAATGTCAAAGTTTCGGCACCATAGGTCATCACAGGCAACACACATTTTTCAAATGTTTCACGTTTTAAAGAAATCAGTATATCGCTTTTAAAGATGTCTTTGGTTTTCTATATGCTGCCCATGCTAAGTTTATTCTTCTTCGTAGTTCGCATGTTTGGTTGTCTCTTGTGATCTTTATTTCGTTTCCAAGATATATGTATTTTTCCACGAGCTCTACTTCGTTTTCTCCAATATTGATATTTCCGCTAGGTACTAGGTTTGTCCAGGTACTAGGTGTTTATTTTAAGACCCACACTGGCACACACCAACTGAAGTTCATGTAGCATTGTACATACCTCCTTGAGGTTGGTCGAGAACAAAACTATGTCGTCTGCGAATTTCAAATTTGTTAATCTTCTACCGTCAATGTTCAGGCCTTTCTCTTCCCAGTTAAGTTTTTTACAAGCATATTCTAGTACTGCGGTAAACATAGTTGCGTTCTTGTATGTATTGTAAATAAACCTTGTATATCGGTAGTCAATGCGACATGCTTGTAGTGCTTCCAGGATTTTGTCAAATTCAACCGTGTCAAAGGCTTTATGGAAATCTACAAAAGTAAAAACGAGTTGTCGATTGTATTCGATAGTCTTTTCTATTACCGTTTTAATGCTCTGTAGGTAATCATTTGTTCCAAATTCGGTACGAAATCCCGCTTGCTCTATTATCGGTAGAAATCAAGATTTTTCTCAAACGATTCGTTACTATTCTTTGGTGACGTAAGGAGTTTGTATAGGTGACTAAGAAGACTTATAGGTCTGTAGTTTTCTAATTCGTGGGATCTCCTTTTGTGTACTATAGAATTACCTCAGCATTGTGCTATTTGTCGGGTATATTAGTGTCCAAAAGGTACATGTTAAAAAGGTTTTTTATTTTCTTAAGTAGGCAAGTGCCTGTTGGAGATAATTGTTCCAACTCCATATAGATGATCTCGGATGTCATTTGCGGAGTAGTATATCGTTTTATCCATGATCAATATTTTACCGGAACCAGGCCAGCGCATTTCGCTTATGCCTAATATTTCTAGGTTCAGTCTGTTCATTTCCTGAATCGTGTTGTGCGTCTTTCCTTGTTTGAACAAACTTCTTACATTTCATGTCCCGAAATTTAAAAAGGATTTGTTTTCTATATAGTTAGTTGCCACATTCGGGTGGCTCCTCGTCGCGGAGATTCTTAGCACCCCTCGGCCATTAAAGGTCCGCCGCGGACTAGGGGCCATGTGATTGACCGTACTTTGCATGGTTATTGTTCTAGGGAAATCTAACGATCTTTAATATAGTGATTTCCCCTTTCCTTCTACATCCTTATGCCGTTGACCACTAATAGGTTTATCCACCTTTGGAGGCAATTTCTAAACCCCAGGAAAAAAAAGTGCCCTAACACTTACTAGCTCATTCGTCCGAAGCCGTTGGTCAGTTAGTGGGGGATTGCTAATTCCGGCAATCACTCAGTAAATGAGAATGTAGGAGAAAGAAATATAGTGACCAGTCTGCATTCGGAAACCTAACAGCCATTTGGGGTCGGAAGAGACGAGAGTTAGTCAAGAGAGGAAAGGACAGGAAAGATTAAAGACATTTTACTCAAGACATGGGAACTTTATATGTTGTACATAGCAGAGAAATTCCATGGCAGTTTTTGCACTGAAGTTTGTCTCCTTTTTTATAGATCGGTAATACCATACTTTTCTTCCAGTCGTCGGGTATTTTCTCTTCTTGCCATGTGTCTTTAATGATCAAGTGGATGGTCGTCACCCACCTTATACAATTCTGCTGGTATTTCGTCAACTCGCGGGGCTTTATTGTTTTTCTGGATCTTAATAGCTTCGAGAACTTCCTCTATGATTGCAACGTCTACTCCATTCTTCTACACATGTTAGTTAATACCTAAGAGTAATTAATAGACTTCGGCAAATATGCATATTGCATATTTTGCATATTGTGCATATTTTATGCAAATATTTCATATTTTGGCATATTTGTATAAAAGTTTGCATAAAGTGCATAAAAGTTCAGATTTTTATACTGTATTTGAAAATTTTTAAACATACCAATTTATTTCAATTCTTGTATAAAATTTTGTAGTCATATTAATCAAGAAATGATCTAAGTACGTAATCTCTACAGGTACAAAACATTTACAATTTCAAAGAAGATCAATTTAAGTAGCCCTCAACATTCTTAGAAAGTCTCGGTCACTGAGGCATTCAGTTATTGGATAATCGCTAAGGGTTCGCTCATTTGCATTTTATGATCTAATCCCCAAATCTATCTACAATTTATTGTATCTTAACAGCAGGTAAACGGCTAATAGATTTGTTCCTAATTTAGGGATTTTCCAAAATCTCCCAGTTTATTGAATTAGGTACCTAAACATTTCTAATTTGATGCTCAGATTTGTAAATCATTTTTGTTTTGATATTCAAAGCGTAAACACTCGTTGTGCGTAACAAAAAGGAAGATTGTGATTTTATAATGCCTAAAACAACCAGTGCTTCAACTTGGATTAAACCTTATAAAGAGCTGTCTATGGATATGGGAAAAATCTACTGTTCAGTCTGTGGCAAAATTGTAAGTATCTAATATTTTCTATTAAATATCTAATATTTCATACATACAGGGTGTTTCCAAATGACACTTACAACGTTTGACTGTAGATACTTCTCGAAAAATTGAACAAAACGATATAGTTAATGAGGGGTCAAACTTATTTACTTTTCGAGATACAGGGTGTTAAAATTAAAAAAAATTAAATTCTTTTAGTTAATAACAACAATAACTTTAAAACCAATAAACGTATTTACTTGAAATTTAGTACTCGTAGGTTGTTTTTAAATGAAAAATAGCTTCCTTTAGTGAGAAAAAATTGTCCATGGTACAATACAATGGTGTGTATTTAGAAAAATTTTTCACCTTTACTTTTTTTTATGAAGTCAGCTATTCTAAAACACAATTATTTTTATTGTAATTGAATTAACAAAAAAAAAACTTTTGTTGAATTTTAAAATAAGTTATATGATGTACTAATGGTTAGTAACAAAAACTAATTTGTGGATTAATACTGCATTTAAAACACTTAGCGAGTGTTTTTTTTTCCAAACCAGTTATTTGATTAACCAAAAACACCTTGTATATTTTTATATTTTAAAGGTTGGGTTAAAATAAAGGTTTTTATTTTTATTTATAGATAGCATGTGAGAAGAAATTTCAGATAGACCAACATGTGAGAACTGCTTCACACATTGCAAAAAAAGGAAAAATAGGAGGAAAACATCAAACTTCAATGGCTAAATGTTTCCAATCTACTTCAAAAAAATTAGATGAGCAAGAAACTTTTAATGAAGACTTGTGTCGCGCATTAGTGTCTGCAAACATACCGCTTTCAAAATTAGCAAATGTAAATTTTAGTTCGTTTCTAAAAAAATATTGCAAACTTAATGTTCCAAGTGATCGGTCTCTAAGAAGAAATAATGTGAACGGGCTATACTCGTCGGTGTTAATTAATATTAAGGAAGAAATTGCAGATAATTATTTTTACATATCTGTAGACGAAACCACTGATTCCTCAGGAAAGTATATTGCTCATTTATTGATTGGTGTTCTTAAAGAAGATACCTTACCAAAATCTCATCTTATTTCATGCCAGCAACTTGAGAAAACAAATGCTTTAACAATTTCGCGTTTTATACAAGAAACATTAGCAACTTTTTTTCTTCCGACAACTATTCCTTCTAATAAATTACTGCTTATTTTATCGGATGCTGCTCCTTATATGGTGAAAGCAGGACAAAATTTAAAAATATTTTTCCCAGATTTAATACATGTTACTTGTGTAGCGCATGGATTAAACAGAGTTGCAGAGGAAATACGAAAAAAGTTTCCTCTTGTAAATACCATGATATCCAGTGTCAAAAAAGTATTTCTTAAATCTCCTATAAGAATTCAACTTTATAAAGAAATGCTACCTAACATTCCTCTTCCACCACAACCTATTTTAACGCGATGGGGAACATGGTTAGAAGCAGCTAATTTTTATGCAGATCATTTTGTTAAAATAAAGAACATAATTGATACGTTAACAGATGAAAGTTCCCAATCTCTTTTGGATTCTAAACAAACTTTTCAGAGTAACTTGCTTCAACAAGAACTTTCATTTATAAAATCAAATTTTAGTTTTGTTCAAAAAACAATTACTCAGTTAGAATCACCAAAACTGTCATTGTTCGAAAGTACAGCATTAATAAAAGAATTTGCGTCATGTTGTCGGAACGTTAGAGGTAAAATTGGAAAAGATATTTTAAAAAAATTTGAAGCTACTATGGAAAAAAATAAAGGTTACCATATTCTTTCTGAAGTAGTCAGTGTTCTAGCTGGAAATATTTCGGAAACAATTAATTTAGAACCAAATGTTTTGGTTAGTTTGAAAAACTGCTCCCGTTACATCAGTTGATGTTGAACGAAGTTTTTCCATATATAAATATATGTACCTACTCAGACAGAAGCCACAAGTTTTTGTTAGAAAATTTTGAACACCACTTGGTCATTTATTGTTACCATAATTCTAAATAAGTTTATTCATACTTAAAAATGATGTAGTTACTTGAAATAAATGTGAATCTTAATGAATAGTAGGAAATATTTAGTTATGTACACTTTTTTTTTAAATAAAATTGTTACTATTTTACGATTTTTTTATTTATTTGTATGCATATTTTGTAAAATATTTGCATATTTTCGGGTAAACACGTGCATATTTATGTGCATATTTTCTACATTTTTATTTGCATATTTGCCGAAGTCTAGTAATTAATCTTAATACATGGTGGAGATTCCCCAAAGTAGTTGAGATTTAAAATCCATTTATATTTCGGGCTTTGCGGGTTGGCTACATCATTGACTCTTAGGATCAATTTATGATCTACGCAATATCACGTTATTTTATATTTTATAGCATAACTTAAACGAAACAAGTCCTCTGTTTATTAACACTGGAGTAGCATTTAGAAGTCGATACCTTTTTTACACCTTTAATATACAACTGACATATTTTATAAACGAATAGGACTTCCAGTGAGGATTCCTCACTATTTATTGATACTAAATTCCTCCGCCAAAATTTTACGAGTCTGTGTTGGAGGTTTTTATATCTGAGTATACGTAGAAATAAAAAATGGTTTATGGTCGATATTGACCTATTTTTACATACGAAAAATAACTAGAGGACTATATATTTCACAATTTAACGTAGTATGAATACATCAATAATAGTAGGCTTACGTGGAAAAACGATTATTTAAAGGGTAATAAAGTGGCAAATACCTCTCAATAAATATTCAATATATTAAAGGCAAAAAGTACTTTTTTTACATATGCTAGTCGAAAAATATCGGTACACATATACATTGGTTATTTGATTGGTAATACTTTTTAAATAAATCCTTAAATAAAATATTGAAATGTTGACGTTTCGTGTGTTAAAAATTTAAATTTCTAAATATTCCTCTACCTTTTATAGTTCAGTCTGTGGAGGAAAAAGTACTCTGTAATCCAGGAATTTATGTAATGTGGCCTAGGTTAGGTTAGGCTAGGTTAGGTAAAACTAAATCTGATCCAAGTATATGCTCCAACGACGGATGCAACAGAAGATG
>OU898285.1:15377003-15415003 GCA_918026665.1 Diabrotica balteata | reverse complement strand
GATACAACTAAATAAGAGAAAAGAAGGGCGCCAACTCAACGATAGTTGAGATTTTGAAGTAACAAATCACCGAAAACAAATGATACTAGAGATAATAACCTGAAATACAAAATACTGAATACTAATCTTGTTTTGCTGTATTATATACTGGTTAGTAGAACTGAAATAAAACTCAAAATAGTAACAATAAATATATTTATAAAAATGTGTATATCGATATATATATATATATATATATATATATATATATATATATATATATATATATATATATATATATATATATATATATGTATTAACAATTTACATATAAGGCAAAACTAAATAACAGTAGTAGTGGATGGTGTAAATATACAATAGGACTTAATAGCCCCTTAACAAGCGAATAATCACTACCACTGGCCAAATAAAGTATAAAATATTAGTAACACCAAGAATAGTCCGTATGGTAGCCAAGGTCTTAACAATAAAGGTTAGTAATTTAAATTTAAATAGTTCTACTAAAATGAGATACAAATTACAATATTGTAAAGATATCAGAAGTGATAATTCTGTTACAATTATATTAAATATATTACGTCCAAAAAATGAGTCTTCAATACTCTTTATATAATGTTTAAAAAAAAAACAACATGAAATTTATTTCCCTCTCGCAATATCAAATTGTATTATATCAAATGTATTCTATTAAAATATATATATATATATATATATATATATATATATATATATATATATATATATATTAAATCAACAAGTGAGTTCGGTCAGACTCTGTATATCCTATTTAAAAATAAAAACCTCATAAAACTTAAAAGGTATTTTCCCTCTCCCAATAATATCAAAATTATATTTTATCAAAATGTAGTCACTTGATCATATGCATATGAAAAGTTAACAAAATAGATAGTAACAAAAAAAATTACACAGTCAAACAACTTATCTTTACAGCCCCATAAGTCCATAGGAAAATTCCTCTTGGCACGGTTACATCAGTTTGTGGCTGTAAGGACAAACCCAGGGGAGTCTAATTTAGTCAAACCAGGCACTGGTCTATCTGCTCTGAGAAATCGGTAACTCCATAACCAAGTTGTTAACTATTCAAGAAATTTAGTTACTAGTCCTTGAGGGAATATTCTGAAGAGAATATCCTCAAGTAAAGTGACGGAATCTAAAAGAATTATCAGATTTACTTACTATTTTATTTAATACGTGTAGCAGCATAGATTGACTGCACCAAAACATCAAAACATTAGGTTATGTCAACATGTCAAAATTTCCGAAGTTCATTTCGTAGACATGACAGGCTTGCGCCATGAAATGAACACGCGCAGAACACAGAAGGCTGTAGAAACCTTGTATATTCCGCCAAAAAAAGTTAGAGAAAAAAAAAACCAAAAAAACTTAATGATAACGACATGGACTAAAACAGAATTTAAGTTTAACTATATAAAAAAATGACCTTCTGTTCTTTGCAAGTAAATCAAGGAAATTTTATATTTAAATTATTTCGGAACTCAAAAATAAATCTCTAAAGAAATACTAAACTGCAAGGATAAATTTGATTGTATGATAAAGAGATAATACGTATGAAATGATTTACTTACATGGAGCCGCAGCACGCCAAAAAAATCTTCCTTTTTCTGTGGAACTCTTATATTAGGAAATCTTGATTTTTAAAATTTACTTATTATTATGATTGAGATATGATTATTCAATTAGATATTATTTTATTCGTACCAGATTATTTCACTGCTCCAATTCCGTCACTTTGAAGGTGAAAAAATTTCACCGGTTGGCGTGTCTGCGCTGAGTTCTGACCAAAACTGATCGTTCTCGTACAGACTCGACCACTCTTCCTTTTTAAGCGACTACTGCGCGTGTGGGGAAAAATGTCCATTTAAAAATCGATCGCTGGCGGAACACAAAAATTTTCGTGAGGGGTTAATCAGTAGCGTAAACGCTACATACTGTGTGGATTTTAATGATTATTTTAATATATTTGTAATATTTTAATGTTCCTGAAGAGTCGTAACCGGACAGAGCGTTTAAACAGGGCGATCCACTTTCAAAAAAATGATACAGTAGGCGGTACTGTACACCACCGACTACCGCGAAGCTTTATACTAGGGAGGGGAAAAACCTATTAATAAATATTAACATGAAAGAAGAGAGAAAAAGGATTTAAAAAAAACAACGAGGGTAGATGCCTTTAAACTAAGAACAAATGAAGAGCAATTCCGAGAGGTCTTAGCGGATAAGTTCGAACTTCACATAATCAAGATCAAATTGACGAGATTAATAAAAACCTAAATAAAAACCTTCTCGCAGCAGGACTGCAGGTCTCAAAGAGAACAAGGACTAAAGAAGACAAAGTAAGCAATGAAACTAAACAGCCAATGACGGGAAGAAGACAACTTGTAGCGCAAAACAAACGCCATACTCAAGAATATAGAGAACTTAATAAAACAATTAGAAAAGAACTAAAACGCGACATACAAAAATGGAACGAGAACTTAATAGAGCGAGTCATTGAAAACAACAGAGGCTTAAAATGTCTAACAGTGGCTTCCCACGATCGGCGATTCTACAGATCATCGCTGACCAAGAACAGTTGACTACATAGGATAGTTCCATCGCCCAAATTTGTCTGTCACTCTAACACGCGGCTGTGACGTAGGTGTGGGGATGACAAGCAATTATCGACCTTATTGTTACTATTAAGTTTTATGGAAGATGAGCCTAATTTGAGATTTAAAAGTTTAAAACGGAAAATTTACGTTTTGTTTTTGTAAATAGATGGCGGATAATAAGATTTTTAACAGTACCTAAGACAGAGTTATAAATTCTTAATGATCTGTTTTACATGGCAAATAAAATGCCATGTAAACCACAAATTAATATCAAAAACATTTGATGATAAATAAAACTCAACGAGTTAAAATCTAAACTCGATGATAAAACTATTCAATACTGAACTATTTATTTCATAAACATACATAGGTAAAACTAAACAGTATACAATACTAGGATACTTTAGAAACATTCCCTACCGAACAATTTTATTTAATTTTCTAATTTTTGACCTAGTTGAATCCAACACAGATCAGTTTTTTCGCTTCAAATTTTCAGCTTCCTTGGATTTTAAATTTCTATAATTTATTCTTATTATTGTTCTAAGTTTACAAAAGTTTTTAATAAGAGTATATGGGAACACTTTTTCTTTTTTTTAAATCCTTTTTGAAATGTTTCCAACAATATTATTTTTCCTATAGGTATCAATATATTTTTCATAATATTTATTGCATAATTTTATTTTTATGGACCACTCATCTGTAGGCTTGATAAGACCTCCATAAGAGAGTTGCTGCACCCATGATGGTAAACTATAACTATGTTCACTAACTTTGTATGTGAAATTACCTAAATCAGGCAAACTATCTTTAAATTTTTTTGCTAAATACCCAGCGATGTATTCTAAGGCCTCTTCTGTAGTTTCCTGCAAATCATGGACAACACAATATGAGGTGGCAGACTGATTCGAATATGATTCTTGGGAAGAGAAAGAACTGCTATTGTTACATTCATCAGGTTCTTCTATTTGTTCTTGAGGAATTTTAAGATTAGCTTTTTGGAATACTTTTGGACTAATATATTGATCCACACATTGTTCAACTGTGTTAACAGCAGCATCAAAAATACCAGGGTTTTTTCCTAGAAGTATCATTCGAATTCTGTGGAGTGCTGCTAATGGACTAGGCTGTTTATCAGGACCGCCTCGATGCCTAACTTGGAAAAAGAAATTTTCTACAGAATCTTGATTGAGTCTATGTATACATATATATTTAATATCAAAATTTTGTTTCATATCAACAAATAACATTTGTAAAATGTTCAAATGAATTCCATAAGCACTTTTAGAAGGAACTGTTCCTTGTGGTGTATAACTATTGAATATATCAAACCATAAATTTACATCGGCGATGAAATTACCCAAATTTTCGGCTAACTGTTCATTCCCACGTTTATGTCTCTTAACAGCTGTTGCAACAGTATCAGACAAAAGCTGAGCAGCGATTCGAACATTCTGTCTCTGAGATTTTTCACATTCAATGTGTTTTTTATTAATTTTCCAACGCTGATTAACCTCTTGGTCAGTAAAAGCAATTAAAGATTCTAAAGACTTTTTGATAATAACAGTACCATCCTCTAATTGAAAACCAACATCTAGTAGCCAGTTTCGTAAGAGTTTTAATAAATGTGGGGCATCTGCAAACATATACACATTTTGATCAGTCTCAGGATGTTTGAAAAATGTTTTATCTACACTAACTCCAAGTTCTTTCCACAAACCAATATTTGAAGCACCACAATCACTAACACATGCAACCACGTTATATGAAATGTTATGAAGTTCCTTAATTATTTCTATTAATATTCCAGCTGTCATTTTTTGGTCAAAATTGATATAAATTGGTTGTTTCCAAGAAGCAAAAAGACCTCTAATCATAACTACCTGCATTTGCTTGTGTGGACCCAAAATTCTATCTTTAGTGATGTCATACTCTTCAATAGATTTTATTTTCACTTCATCGAATTGCAGCACAACAGTCTTTTCCATAGTCGTAAAATTTTCCCCAGCCATGTCTTTCAAAAGGCCTTCACTAACACTAATCTTGGAAGCCCATTTTCTTAAAGATGAGGGAGCAGGTAGAGGATATCGCAAAGAATTTTTTAAATAGAGGTAATTTTTCTTACTGTAATACCTCAGAGTAAAATCTCTAGATATTTCTTCTGTATTCCAACGAAATTTCTTCTTTTTTTCAGAAAGAAGTGCAATTTGATTTGTGGTTAACACTTTATTTAACAAATTTTCAGCAAAAATTTTAGATTTTTTTGATTTTTTCTGAACATTCATATTTTTTGCTTTAAAATACCTCAACTGACTTGTTAAACTTTTTATTTTCATTTGACTCTTTTTCTTCAAATTGGAATGATTAGCTATTAATTTTTCATACTTGCTTAATAATTCTTTGTATTTTGCTTCAAAATCTACTTCAGGCTTTAAATCTATATTGTCACCAGCTTGTTCAAAAATTACTTCAGATTCGGTAATTGTATGTTCATGTTGATTAGATGCAATATTCAAAATATTTGAATCAACCTTTGTAATTTCTGCTACAAGCTGCTTTCTGTTTCTAACATCTAGTCTACATTCACGAGTAGAGACAGGTGTGTCAAAGGTATGTTTATATAAATAAAGTGTTGGAACTGCAGTTGTCTTCAAAAGGCGTTTAGTAGGTAAACCTAAAATAAGTTATGTTAAAAAATTTTTATAGGCATTTATTTTTTCACCATTTTACCTAATAATTCATTTTGTAGATCTCTTTCATAGTCATTGTTTGTAAAATGAACAGAGCATATTCTACTAGAATCGGGATTAAAATTATCAGCTCTTCTGCATCGGTTAACCCATTCAGCCCCTATAGTTTTCGATACTAAATCCTTTCCTTTTGGAAAACTATGAAAAATAACAGGCATATTCTTGGTTTTCACACTCTTAAAATTATTGTTACAACCATATATAGCACATCTATTACCACCCATTTTGTTTATACAAGTAAATTGATATATAAACAATAACTAAATAGTCTTATAAGGCCGTTAAATCGCTAATACAACAAAAAAATTGGCAGCAGACACAACTATCCTATATAAAACAATAAGAAATATCAACCACGAGTCCCCACGCCTACGTCACACTTAACAGAACGCATTTCTTACATTAGAGCATAGGACAAAATCCATCCTATCTGTGTTTAGTGTCCTTGATCGCTGACGAGAATGCACCGCAGACAGAGCTCTTCCTACGGTCCGTGACAGTCTGTGTAGGTCCGTGACAGTATTGTTTGATTATATCATAAAAAGGCCACTCAAGCTTGTAAACATTAAATTCGGCATTAAATTATTTCTCTTCTTTTTTAATTCCTTAATCGAAATAGTACTATTCTTCAATTGATTTTATATTCGGTTCCATACATCGTATATATCGGTTCCGTTTCTTATACTCTGGTGCCGTAGAATTCCATAAATTTGTTTCATTTTGATACAAATTTAAAAAATCAAAAATAACTTCGTTTGTCCATTCCATTTTTTAGCAAAAAACTGTAAAACAACTTTGACAACACTACAGACAACTACTCGTGTCAGCGAATGAAAAACTTCTGACTTGCACTTGTCGTCTGTTAAAACACAGACGCGCTAGGATCTCGTCCCACGAGCATGTATTGCACCTTTGATGTTACCGACTCTAGATGGATAGGACGGACCAGCAGAGACGTGCCTGCGCTACCACGGACGAGACCCTTCCCTCGGTGCGTGGTGCGTGCTGGTCCGCTTACGTCCGTAATATCGCCGACCGTGGGAAGCCGCTGTAAGATCCACACTGGGAGTTCAAAAAATCATCAAAATTAAAGACGCCAACAATAAGGTAGAGAAGGATAAATATAAAATAACAAATATTGTCGAAGACTTCTACACATCCTTGTACAGCTCACAAGCCAGCCTAATGAAACAACAAAGGAGAACGTCCAAAGAAAAATAAAAAACGTGGGATCAGAAGTACTACCAAATATAAAGGGATACGAAATAGAAAGAGCTTTAAAAGAACTAAACAATAATAAAGCTCCAGGACACGACAGTATAATTGCCGAGCTCTTGAAAACAAGCAAGACATTAACAATCCCTGTACTAACAGAGCTTTTTAATAGATGCCTTCATAATAGCCAGATTCCTAAAGACTGGAACGAGAGTCTAGTAATACTCTTAAACAAAAAAGGGGACAAATGTGATGTACAGAATTATAGACCTATATCGTTGCTCAGTCAAGTATACAAACTATTTATGAGAATTATTAATAACCGGTTAATCTACAAAATGGATAATTGAACCGGTTGAACAGGCATAGTACATCAGACCATCTGCTGAATAGGAATTGGTAGAAAATATGAAAACGAATAGGTTAATTTAAAATTTAAAATTTATTTTTTATAATCATATTATATCGCGCTTTTGAATGAAATGCGACCAATAAGCACATAAGGTTATTTTACATCATTTCAAGGAAATATAATTATTAAAGATCTAAAACTTATTCTACCCGAAATAAATTAAATATTATAATAATATTCAATATAAAATAAATAATTAAGGATTCCCGAACACGTACCGTACTAAAAATACATTTTTATAGCAAGCTCACATAGTGTGGATAAACGTTTTTACAATATTTTCCATAAATATAACTGGAATAAGTCCTTAATTCAATAGTTGAAATACATTTCATGTATATGTACCTATATCAGAAATAAATTAGACTTGTCAGGCACACTGTTTGCCGCAATACAAAATTGTAAACTATTGTTTTACCGAAACAAAGTTATGCCAGGTTGGATAATAGAAATTTATATTTAGAGATACATCACTAAAAATGGTACAGTTAAAGGGAATGAAGAGAATAAAATGTCTTTTTATTAAACACCCAAACAGTATTTGCATAATCTTTAAAAGATATCGAAAGTGTTGAAATCGAAATATCGCCAGATTCGTTTCTTAATTGTTATTAATTAATACAGCCTCTGTGATTTTCAAAAAATTATGCTAACTCTGCTCCTATTGGTCGTAGAAAACTCTTTTTTTAATCTTTGTCTCGAAGCCAGCTACAATAATCTATAAATTAGAAATTTTGTAGGGTACATAGGGAGCGCTGCTGCTCTAAATGTTTATAACTGCCATTTTACAACTTCATAAATAATTGTTTTTAACAAGTTACATTTTTTTACTATTTTTTTTAGTGTATTATGAAAACTTACGGCTTTAGGAAAGTAATGAAACAAGAATTAGCCCTCTAAGATTTTTTTGGCAATCCTATGAGCATTCAAAGTTGAAGGTCGTGGGATAAACTAATTAACCCTTATGCCCTTATGCCCTTATGCCCAATCGGGGTCACTATGGGACCCCAGACATACATTTTTGGCTATAATATCTTTATTTGAAACATTTGGCAGCCGCGCAATCAGGTATTTGTGTGGACGTGTCTCCTGCGTTTTCTGTTAGTATACCACGAACATTCGTGAGGTGCAGTGGTCTGTAAGAGAGATTTAGATAAGTGGGGTCTCGCTGTGACCCGATTGGGCATTTAGAAGCACCAGAATATTTTTATTATTTTTAACATTTTTCGTCAGTTTACAGTGAAAAATGGACCGTGAGAATGAAGAGAATGAAAATGACAATAAGCGATCAAGAACATGAAAAAATTATCCGAAATATAGAAGAAGGGATATCAGACTCCGATTTCGACTATGAGATTACCGACGAATCAGATAGCGAAGAGCAAGATGTTTTTGAGGAAAATGTTTCGGAAACTGAGGACAATTCAGAAGTCAACAGTGACGAGGAATCAGATGCAGAACCTACCGAAGTGGACGATAATATTAGTGAGATTAGTGGTCCAACATATACATCCAAATCTGGAATGCAATGGAATAGCCTACCTTTCGTGAGATCCAAGAGGCAACAAAAAAATATTATAAATGTACATCCAGGCTTAACAAACTATAGTAAAAATTCCAACACGTTTTTAGACTATTTCAATTTATTTTTGACCGAAGAGATGAAGAATGTCATATGCCTTCATACTAATGAAGAAGCTGTTAGGCGTTATCAAGAGTGGAACGAAAAACATCCGAATAACAAAAAAGAGTGGACGGTACTTACCAACAATGAACTGGATAGCTTTTTAGGAGCACTTATCAAAGCTGGTGCTTTAAGGTGTGGGAAAGAATCGACACGAGAGATATGGTCTACAGACACCTCAATACGCCGGTCATTTTTTACAGCCGCATTAGCTAGGAACCGATTTGAAGAATTATCGAGTTTCTTGAGGTTTGATGACAAAGTGACCAGGGTGGAGCGGAAGGAACAGGATAAGTTAGCGGCGATATGAGTAATTTGGGACATGTTCGTCTCTAACTGTGACAAAGCCTTTGAACCATACGAACATATAACCGTTGACGAACAGTTAGTGAGTTTTAGTGGAAAGTGTCCTTTTAGACAATATATAAAATCAAAACCTTGCCGCTATGGGATAAAAATTTGGGCTGCCGCGGATGTTAAAACATCTTATTTATCAAAACTTCAGGTGTACCTTGGAAAACTACCAGGTGGTAGAATAGAGAAAAATCAGGGATTTTGTGTTGTGAAAGATCTGGTGGAACCATATCATGGCAGTTGGAGAGGAATTACAACTGACAATTTTTTTACCAGTGTTCCTCTTGCTCAATATATTTTATCTAAAAACCTTACTTTACTTGGGACCGTCCGGAAAAATAAACCTGATACACCACCACAACTAAGTTTGACAAAAAGACCTGCGGAGTCGTCAATATTTGCTTTTACTAAAGAATTAGCTATGATTTCGTACATACCTA
The DNA here is from genome assembly GCA_918026665.1 of Diabrotica balteata. Taxonomy (NCBI): domain Eukaryota; kingdom Metazoa; phylum Arthropoda; class Insecta; order Coleoptera; family Chrysomelidae; genus Diabrotica; species Diabrotica balteata. Next base: position 15,405,515 of record OU898285.1, on the reverse strand, counting down.
AAATACACAGGATGGTACATCTTCTTTCAAGTCAACACGATAGTGATATAATTTGTCAAGACTCTCAAAACAAACCCTTGATGATTTTAGACTATAATAATACCAAGGGTGGTGTTGATAATGCCAACAAACTGATTAGGGAATATTCCTGTAAAAGAAGAACTGCTCGTTGGCCATTCAGGCTCTTTATGAATATTATAGACATATTATGTGCACTAAATACCTATATTTTATACATTGAAAAAAATCCTGATTGGAAGAAAAATAATTTTTCACGAAGACGTATTTTCCTGTTACAATTAGGGGCTGAGCTTGCTCGAAACAACATGGAAAAAAAAGCGAAATATATAAAACATAAAGCCTATGTAAAATCTGCTCTAAAAGATTGTGGCATACCAATGGTAAACCCAACTACCGAAGTTGCAACTCAATCCGTCCATTCAGCTAAGAAACGTGCTCGTTGTTACCAGTGTCCGCGAAACTGTGACAGAAAAGTGAATACCGTTTGCTCTTTTTGCAAAACATTTATATGCCAGGTGCACAGAAAAGAAGGAAAAACTATTGTATGTAAAAATTGCAACTAAAAGTTATATGCTTATATTATTATTTAATTTTAATTTTGTTCGAATTGAAAAGAATTTGTTTCTAGAAAAACCGTTAATTTTGTATGAAAAATAAATAAAAATTATTCAAATATGCTTAAAATTATTTTTAACCATGTTTTCCTTTTAGTCAGTGCTAAATGACGTTACTAAATTGAAAATTTTAGTGGGGTCCCTAGGAGACCCCACATGGGCATTTATGGTTATTTTCATATCACGGGCATTTAAGGGTTAACGTATCTCAGCAACAAATTAAGTGATCTACACCTACTACGGCTCATTCGATTCGTAATTTTATATGCTTGAATGTAATATATTTGAAATAAATAAAAAAGCAATTTTGCAATAAAAGTTTTTTAATTGTGATCTTTATTCGTCATTTTTGCTATAACAAATAAATTAAATTGAACGTTTACTGTCTCAAATTGAAAGTCTTTTAGAGTTTTTTCATAATCTATACAAAAATTACCCATTACAATACTTACTTTAGGAAAAAAATGAAAAAAACTCAAAAAATACGTATTTTGCGCCTATAAAAGCTTATAATTAAACAATAACCAAACATTTTTTGTTGAATGAACTGGGTGATTGCTCCTGAGGTTGCCCTTTATAACCTAGACCTTCTTCTTCACGTGCCATCTCCGCGACGGAGGTTGGCAATCATCATGGCTGTTCTGATCTGCTCTAGATGCTGCTGTTCTGAACTAATTGAACTAATTGATGTGCATCCGTACCATTCTCTTAAGTTACGTAACTATGAGATTCTTCTTCTTCCTACACTTCTCTTGTCCTGGATTTTCCCTTGTATAATCAATTGAAGTAGGTTGTATCTCTCATTACGCATAACATGCCCCAGGTATTGCAGCTTTCGTGTCCTGATGGTTTCCAATACTTCCATTCTTTTGTTGATTCTTCTCATGACTTCGTTGTTTGTCACATGCTCGGTCCATGATATCTTTAGGATTCTTCTATACACCCACATTTCAAATGCTTCCAACTTTTTGCAGTCGACGCGTAAGTGTCCATGCTTCCATCCCATAAAGCAGAGTCGAGAAAATATAACACCTTGCCAGCCTAACTCTCAAGTCCAATTTTAGTTCTCTTGCACAAAGTACCTTTCTCATTTTATTGAAGTTTGTACGTGCTTTCTCTATTCGAACTTTGATTTCTTTGAAGTAATCGTTTGTGTGATTAATTATTGTGTCAAGATAGTGGTAGTTTTCAACTTGTTCTAAAACACTACCGTTAATTGTCAGACTTTTACCATTATTTTGGGTTTTTGATATCCTCATAAATTTGGTTTTCTTGGTGTTTATTGATAATCCATATTCTTCTCCATACTCAACTATCTTGTTCATTAGCTTTTGAAGGTCTTGGAGGTTGTCTGCTATTATGATAGTATCGTCCGCATATCTAATGTTGTTAATTTTTTGTTCCATTGACCTTGATTCCTGCTGGCTCTCCCTCAAGATTTCTTTTCGTAATTTCTTCAGAGTATGCATTGAATAGTAGTGGTGACAATACATACCCCTGTCGCACTCCTCTTTTAACTTCGAACTCTTCTGATGTGTGTTCATTAATGCATACATATACCTGCTGTTTATAATATAGATTTGTTATAATTTGAAGGTCATTGTGTTTTAGTAGTTGTTTTGCTTTGAGGATGTACATTAGCTCTTTGTGGCGAACTTTGTCGAAAGCTTTGTTGTAGTCTATGAAACAGACGTACATATCTTGGTTCACATCCAAGAATCTCTGGGTATCTCTAAGCTTCACGGGTACCTACGCCATTACGGAATCCAAATTGAGTTTCTTCAATATTCATATTAAGTGTTTTGTAAATGCGTTTATGAATGATATTTAAAAACAATCAAAAGACAAGTCTTGTAGGTTTCCTCTTTCATCGTCGAAGAGCTCTTCCATATACTCTTCCCATCGTTTTAGATTTTCGTCAGTCGTTATCATAGTATTTTCATTTTTATCTAGAAGAGTTGTGTTGTAATTTGTTTTTTGCAGCCCTGCCATTTCTTTAACCTTTTTATGTATGTTGAATAGGTCGTATTTGTTCTGAAGATCTTCTATTTTTTTACATTTTTCCTCATAGTAAGTTTTGTCTCTCTTATCTTTTTTCTGATGTCATTGTTAATGATTTTGTAATTGTAACTGTCTTTGTTTTTGGCTTGTCTTCGTTGTTCCATGATGTCAAGTATCTCGTCGGTCGACCAATTGTCTTTCTTTCGTGTCGGTTCTTTTAATGTCTCTGCATGAGGTAGTTTTTTAGTGTTTCCCATTGTTCGCTTATCTCGTAAGTGTTAGTATCTAATTTATCAAAGTTTTCGTATTTTTTTGTTGAAGTTTGATTTTTATATCATCTTCTTTCAGTTTTCTAACATCTGATTTTGTAGTTCTTTGTGGTTTTCTAATACGTTTAAGCTTAAGCGTGACATTAGCGATTAGTGGTTATGGTCTGATGCGACTTCTGCTCCTGGATATGTTTTAACTGATTTGGTGGTGTTACGATATCTCTCTTTATTCATTATATAGTCGATTTGCTTTCTTACAACTTTTTCCGGTTTATCTGCTGGTGAGCGCAATGTATATAACCGTCTCATTGGTAATTTAAAGAACGTGTTTGTGATTATTAGACTTTGTTCTTGGTAGAACTGTATTAGACGATCGCCTTTATCATTACGTTCCCCTAGTCCTTGGTCTCACATTACTGTCCCAGCTCTTTCTTTGCCGACTGTGATTTCCCTGTTCTTTGTCATTTTCAGTGCATCTTCAATTTGTTGGTAGAATGTTTCTACTTCATCTTCTGTTGCATCCGTCGTTGGCGCATATACTTGAATCATATTTAGTTTTACCTAACCTAGCCTAACCTAACCTAGGCCACATTACATAAATTTCTGGATTAGAGAGTACTTTTTCCTCCACAGCCTGGGCTATAAAAGGTAGAGGAATATTTAGAAATTTAAATTTTTAACACACAAAACGTCAACATTTCATTATTTTATTTAAGGATTTATTTAAAAAGTATTACCAATCAAATTACCAATGTATATGTGTACCTATATTTTTCTACTAGCATATGTAAAAAAAAGTACGTTTTGCCTTTAATATACTGAATATTTATTGAGAGATATTTGCCACTTTATTACCCTTTAAATAATCGTTTTTTCACGTAAGCCTACTATTATTGATGTATTCATACTACGTTAAGTTGTAAAATATATAGTCCTCTAGTTATTTTTCGTATGTAAAAATAGGTCAATATCGACCATAAACCATTTTTTATTTCTACGTATACTCAGATATAAAAACCTCCAACACAGCCTCGTAAAATTTAGGCGGAGGAATTTAGTATCAATAAATAGTGAGGAATCCTCACTGGAAGTCCTATTCGTTTATAAAATATGTCAGTTGTATATTAAAGGTGTAAAAAAGGTATCGACTTCTAAATGTTACTCCAGTGTTAATAAACAGAGGACTTGTCTCTTTTAAGTTATGCTATAAAATATAAAATAACGTGATATTGCGTAGATCATAAATTGATCCTAAGAGTCAATGTTGTAGCCAACCCGCAAAGCCCGAAACATAAATGGATTTTAAATCTCAACTACTTTGGGGAATCTCCACCATGTATTAAGATTAATTACTAGACTTCGGCAAATATGCAAATAAAAATGTAGAAAATATGCGCATAAATATGCACGTGTTTACCCGAAAATATGCAAATATTTTACAAAATATGCATACAAATAAATAAAAAAATCGTAAAATAGTAACAATTTTATTTAAAAAAAAGTGTACATAACTAAATATTTCCTACTATTCATTAAGATTTACATTTATTTTAAGTAACTACATCATTTTTAAGTCTGAATAAACTTATTTAGAATTATGGTAACAATAAATGACCAAGTGGTGTTCAAAATTTTCTAACAAAAACTTGTGGCTTCTGTCTGAGTAGGTACATATATTTATATATGGAAAAACTTCGTTCTCCATCAACTGATGTAACGGGAGCGTTTTTCAAACTAACCAAAATATTTGGTTCTAAATTAATTGTTTCCGAAATATTTCCAGCTAGAACACTGACTACTTCAGAAAGAATATGGTAACCTTTATTTTTTTCCATAGTAGCTTCAAATTTTTTTAAAATATCTTTTCCAATTTTACCTCTAACGACAACATGACGCAAATTCTTTTATTAATATTAATTCTATATATTAATTGTACTTTCGAACAATGACAGTTTTGGTGATTCTAACTGAGTAATTGTTTTTTGAACAAAACTAAAATTTGATTTTATAAATGAAAGTTCTTGTTGAAGCAAGTTACTCTGAAAAGTTTGTTTAGAATCCAAAAGAGATTGGGAACTTTTATCTGTTAACGTATCAATTATGTTCTTTATTTTAACAAAATGATCTGCATAAAAATTAGCTGCTTGTAACCATGTTCCCCATCGCGTTAAAATAGGTTGTGGTGGAAGAGGAATGTTAGGTAGCATTTCTTTATAAAGTTGAATTCTTATAGGAGATTTAAAAAATACTTTTTTGACACTGGATATCATAGTATTTACAAGAGGAAACTTTTTTCGTATTTCCTCTGCAACTCTGTTTAATCCATGCGCTACACAAGTAACATGTATTAAATCTGGGAAAAATATTTTTAAATTTTGTCCTGCTTTCGCCGTATAAGGAGCAGTATCTGATAAAATAAGCAGTAATTTATTAGAAGGAATAGTTGTCGGAAGAAAAAAAGTTGCTAATGTTTCTTGTATAAAACGCGAAATTGTTAAAGCATTTGTTTTCTCAAGTTGCTGGCATGAAATAAGATGAGATTTTGGTAAGGTATCTTCTTTAAGAACACCAATCAATAAATGAGAAATATACTTTCCTGAGGAATCAGTGGTTTCGTCTACAGATATGTAAAAATAATTATCTGCAATTTCTTCCTTAATATTAATTAACACCGACGAGTATAGCCCGTTCACATTATTTCTTCTTAGAGACCGATCACTTGAAACATTAAGTTTGCAATATTTTTTTAGAAACGAACTAAAATTTACATTTGCTAATTTTGAAAGCGGTATGTTTGCAGACACTAATGCGCGACACAAGTCTTCATTAAAAGTTTCTTGCTCATCTAATTTTTTTGAAGTAGATTGGAAACATTTAGCCATTGAAGTTTGATGGTTTCCTCCTATTTTTCCTTTTTTTGCAATGTGTGAAGCAGTTCTCACTTGTTGGTCTATCTGAAATTTCTTCTCACATGCTATCTATAAATAAAAATAAAAACCTTTATTTTAACCCAACCTTTAAAATATAAAAATATACAAGGTGTTTTTGTTTAATCAAATAACTGGTTTGGAAAAAAAACACTCACTAAGTGTTTTAAATGCAGTATTAATCCACAAATTAGTTTTTGTTACTAACCATTAGTACATCATATAACTTATTTTAAAATTCAACAAAAGTTTTTTTTTGTTAATTCAATTACAATAAAAATAATTGTGTTTTAGAATAGCTGACTTCATAAAAAAAGTAAAGGTGAAAAATTTTTTCTAAATACACACCATTGTATTGTACCATGGACAATTTTTTCTCACTAAAGGAAGCTATTTTTCATTTAAAAACAACCTACGAGTACTAAATTTCAAGTAAATACGTTTATTGGTTTTAAAGTTATTGTTGTTATTAACTAAAAGAATTTAATTTTTTTTAATTTTAACACCCTGTATCTCGAAAAGTAAATAATTTTGACCCCTCATTAACTATATCGTTTTGTTCAATTTTTCGAGAAGTATCTACAGTCAAATGTTGTAAGTGTCATTTGGAAACACCCTGTATGTATGAAATATTAGATATTTAATAGAAAATATTAGATACTTACAATTTTGCCACAGACTGAACAGTAGATTTTTCCCATATCCATGGTCAGCTCTTTATAAGGTTTAATCCAAGTTGAAACACTGGTTGTTTTAGGCATTATAAAATCACAATCTTCCTTTTTGTTACGCACAACGAGTGTTTACGCTTTGAATATCAAAACAAAAATGATTTACAAATCTGAGCATCAAATTAGAAATGTTTAGGTACCTAATTCAATGAACTGGGAGATTTTGGAAAATCCCTAAATTAGGAACAAATCTATTAACCGTTTACCTGCTGTTAAGATACAATAAATTGTAGATAGATTTGGGGATTAGATCATAAAATGCAAATGAGCGAACCCTTAGCGATTATCCAATAACTGAATGCCTCAGTGACCGAGACTTTCTAAGAATGTTGAGAGCTACTTAAATTGATCTTCTTTGAAATTGTAAATGTTTTGTACCTGTAGAGATTACGTACTTAGATCATTTCATGATTAATATGACTACAAAATGTTATACAAGAATTGAAATAAATTGGTATGTTTAAAAATTTTCAAATACAGTATAAAAATCTGAACTTTTATGCACTTTATGCAAACTTTTATACAAATATGCCAAAATATGAAATATTTGCATAAAATATGCACAATATGCAAAATATGCAATATGCATATTTGCCGAAGTCTATTAATTACTCTTAGGTATTAACTAACATGTGTAGAAGAATGGAGTAGACGTTGCAATCATAGAGGAAGTTCTCGAAGCTATTAAGATCCAGAAAAACAATAAAGCCCCGCGAGTTGACGAAATACCAGCAGAATTGTATAAGGTAGGTGACGACCATCCACTTGATCATTAAAGACACATGGCAAGAAGAGAAAATACCCGACGACTGGAAGAAAAGTATAGTACGACCGATCTATAAAAAAGGATACAAACTTCAGTGCAAAAACTACCATGGAATTTCTCTGCTATGTACAACATATAAAGTCCTCATGTCTTGAGTAAAATGTCTTTAATTTTTCCTGTACTTTCCTCTCTTGACTAACTCTCGTCTCTTCCGAACCCAAATGGTTGTTAGGTTTCCGAATGCAGACGGGCCACTATATTTCTTTCTCCTACATTCTCATTCACCGAGTGATTGCCGGCATTAGAAATCCCTCACTAACTGACCAACGGCTTCGGGCGAATGAGTTAGTAAGTGTTAGGGCACTTTTTTTTTCTGGGGTTGAGAAATTGCCTCCAAAGGTGGATAAACCTCTTAGTGGTCAACGGCATAAGGGTGTAAAAGGAAAGGGGAAACCACTAGGCTTCCCAAGGGGAACCACAAGGGGAACCAAGGTCGTCAGATTTCCCTAGAACAATAACCATGCAAAGTACGGTTAATAACATGGCCTCTAGTCTACGGCGGACCTTTAATGGCTGAGGGGTGCTAAGAATCTCCGCGACGAGGAGCCACCCGAATGTGGCCACTAACTAGATAGAAAACAAATCCTTTTTAAATTTCGGGACATGAAATGTGAGAAGTTTGTTCGAACAAGGAAAGACGCACAACACGATTCAGGAAATGAACAGACTGAACCTAGAAATATTAGGCATAAGCGAAATGCAAACTCCTAGGTTTCCTCACTCTCCAACCCGCCTGACAAGCGTGGCTTTTAAATGTCAAAAAACCCTTCTTCAACAAACATGTCGAATCACAAAACAAACGGAAAATTACCCCAGGTGGGTAGAGATAACATCTCGAAGTCCCACACCGACAAACCGGTCTGCCTCAAGGATTCTGGGGGAGGTAAACATTTGACTAAACTAAACATAGGAACATATAAAATCAGATCCATGAATGATGATACTAAACTTCACGAATTAGAAGAAGAACTAAATAATATACAATGGGATGTCATTGCTCTGTCAGAGATAAGAAGAATAGGTGAACAAAAAATATCATTAAACTCAAGAAACATGCTGTACTACAAAGGCAATGAATATAACTCTAACAACGGAGTTGGTTTTATAATAAACAAGAAAGTCGTCAGATACGTACAATCCACCAAGGGTATATCAGGCAGAGTAGCCTACATTATGCTTAAATTAAAAAGAACGTCTTTGAAAATTATACAGGTATACGCGCCAACAAGTTCGTATACAGATGAAGATATTGAAAACTTCTACGAAGAACTAACACTCGCTGTGGAAGAAAAGAAAACTAAATTGACGCTAATAATTATAGACTTCAATGCCAAATTAGGGGGAAGAATAAATGAAGAAGAACACAGAATTGGAAAGTATGGATATGGCGAAAGAAATAATAGAGGACACACATTAATGAACTACTTGGAGGAGAGACAACTTTTTGCTATGAACTCGTTTTTTAACAAAAAACCACAAAGAAAATGGACATGGATAAGTCCCAACGGTTATACAAAAAACGAAATAGATTACATCCTTACAACAGAAAAAACCATCATCAAAGATGTTACAGTACTGAACCGCTTCTCAACCGGTAGCGATCATAGACTTGTCAGAGCCAAACTCAGGATTAATAGCCAATTCGAAACAAAAACGAAAATAGAAAATGTATCGAAACTAGATATGGAAAAACTTAAGCAATCAAAAGACGAACATAAACAAAAAATAAAGGAAAGTATACCGGTCACTAGAGATTTGGAAAACAAAAATATCGATGAAATAAATCAGCTATTAACCGATACATTAGCAAAGGCGGGAAAAGAGGTAGCACAAACAAGAATAAAAAAGGAAAACTATGTATCCCAGGAAACAAAAAATCTCATGAGAAAAAAAAATACTGGAACAAGATAAGAGAAACACAGTAGGTTACAAAGAGGTAAACAAAGCTATCAGAAGGAATATCAAGGATTATAAAAGGAGAGTACAAGAAGAAAAAATAGAAAAAGTAATTGAACAAAATAAAAACATGAAGTGCTTAAAACCACAGCTTGGAACCATACAAATTAATAGTATAAAGAACAAAGAAAGTACAGAGACCAATAATGTAGAAGAAAATATACAGATAACACAAGAATAATATAAAAACCTCTACAATTCAAAACAGAAACCAACCCAAGAAATCCTTAAGCAACTACAAATAAAAATAAAAAATGTTAATTCCGACTTACAACCAGAGATCAGTAAGAACGAGATAAGAAGAGCACTCAAATATCAAAAATCACTCAATAAATCGCCAGGAAAAAACGGGGTGACTGTAGAAATGCTAAAACATGGTGGAAAAACAGCAAGAGAAGTTTTGTACATACTTACTTATGAATAAAATTTTAATGACAAAACAAATACCCAACAGTTAGAACGAAGCAATAACACTGTTACTATTAAAGAAAGGAGATAAAAAGGATCTAAAGAATTACAGACCCATAACTTTATTAAATGTGATGTACAAACTATTAACCAAAATATTAACAAATAGATTAACAACTAAATTAGATGGATACCAGGCAAGAGAACAAGCCGGATTTAGAAAGAGCTTCAGTACAAGTGACCACCTTTTAACGATGAAGATTTTAATCGAAAAAACTAACGAATATCATATCCCGCTATACATGGCATTTATTGACTTTGAGAAGGCATTTGATAGTGTGGAACACTGGGCAGTACAGAATTCCCTACAAAACAGCAGAATAGACTACCGATATACCGACTTAATTACAAATATATACAACAAGGCAACAACAACTATTAAGCTAATGAAACAAACGGAGCCTATTAAAATAAACCAAGGAGTAAGACAAGGAGATACCATCTCGCCCAAGTTATTTAACCAAGCGTTAGATGTTTTTAAACGACTACACTGGGATGACTTGGGAATTAATATAAACGGGCAAAATCTGATTCATTTACGATATGCTGATGATATTGTATTAATAACAGAAAAAAGTGAAGAATTACAAAAAATGATGGAAGAACTAAATAGAGAATCGACAAAAATTGGACTCAAGATGAATTATAGTAAAACAAAAACCATGACTAATCAACCAGAAGAACTTATAATTACAGTGGCATAAACAAAAATAGAACAAGTAAAAGAGTATATATATATCTAGGCCAAATCACTAAATTAATTAAAGAAAATCAGACCGAAGAAATAAAGAGAAGAATAAGATTGGCCTGGGCATCATTCGGAAAACTGTCTTATATTCTAAAGAATTCAAAATACCCCCAATACTTAAAAACGAGAGTTTTCAATCAATGTATACTCCCTGTCCTCACATATGGCTCTCAGACATGGACGTTTACAAAGGAAAATATGGAAAAAATAGCAAAGACAGAAAGATCCATGGAAAGACAAATGCTGAACATTAAACTATCAGACAAAAAAGAAACGAATGGATCCGTAATAAAACAAAAGTGAAAGATGTCTCAACCCAAGCAGCAAAGCTTGAATGGAAGTTCGCCGGACACACCCCAAGGCAGAAAGATGAAAGATGGACTAAAACAATTATACATTGGAAACCATGGAATCACAAACGTAAAAGGGGAAGGCCACAAATGCGATGGTCAGATGACCTGAAGAAACACGCCGGGTCAAAATGGATGCAAATTGCCCAAGATAGAGAGGCATGGAAGAAGGAGAAGGAGGCCTATATCCAAGGATGGATGTTAAGGGCTGTATAGATAGAGAGAAGTGAAATGCGCTGGCCTGGTTCCGGTAAAACGTTGATCATGGATAAAACGATATACTACTCAGCAAATGACATCCGAGATCATCTATATGGAGTTGCAATAATTATCTCCAACATTATAACCAACATTGTTGGTTTAATTTAAACATAATGTGTTCTTGATTGTTTTGGATATATACCGCCCAACCAACTCCCAAAATGGACATTGACCCATCTGTGAAAATCCTATATCGCTTATCAAATTTGGCAAGTTATTTTTGAAGTTGAGTTGCGTTGTTATTATTAAAACTAGAGAAATAAACTTTGGTTTGGAAATAAAAAATATTGAAATTAGATTGGAAAAAATTAGTTTTAGCTGAGATTTCTAAATAGGTAGAAACATTAGGAAATGCTATTGTTAAAGTTGGAGAATTTTTATTATGCCACCATTTGTCAAGTTAGACACAGATTTGTCGGATATTTTTGCAATAGGTAGGTTTGGTTTACTGAAAAACCAAAACAAATTCTTTCCTAGAACTCAAAAAGAAGAGAAGATTAGCCAAAATACTAGACAACTAATGCAGAAAAGAATAGAAGCGAGACGGAAACTAAAGCCGATGAACCACAAAAATTAAATAAAGAAATATCCACAGCTGTTAGACAAGACACTCGAAAATACAACTAAGAACAAATTGAACATACCATTGAGAACAATAGAAGTATGAAAGTATTGAGAAAAAGACTAAGAACGGGTTAAAAGCAGATAATAAAGATTAAAGATAGAAATGGTCATCTTACAACCAACAAAGAGGAAATCTTTAAAATGGTTAAAAACTTATATAAATTGCTCTACACAAGCCAATCCAAATAGCAGAGAAGATCAAGTACCAGAAATATTAACAAAGAAAAAGAGCATTGTCAACCAAGGATCAGAACTACTACCGGAAATCACAATGAACGAAATAAAACTAGCCCCAATAAAAGCTAAGAATAACAAATCTCCAGGCGAAGATTGTGTAGTTACTGATTCTATCAAAATCGGAGGCACTTGCCTACTTAAGAAAATAAAAACCTTTTTAACATGTACCTTTTGAACAGTAATATACCCGACAAATAGCACAATTCTGAGGTAATTCTATAGTACAAAAAAGGAGATCCTCATGAATTAGAAGGGCTGGGTAATGAAGGTTTGGTTATTACCTTGACATTTAAGGATTAACTTTTTAGCTAAAAAAAGACGTCTTAAATGTAACGGAGATTCTTAAGTGTACCTAAAACCAAACGTAGAGCTTTGTACTGGATTCGGTCTAATTTTTTAAGTCTAGTATTTGTAGTAGACCCATATAAAAAGCAGCCAAAGTCAAGAATTGATCTGGTATATGTCCTATAAAACATTAGATTAACCTTAGGATCAACGCGCCATTCGTGACCTTTAAAACATTTAGGCATTTTTCGCATTTAATTAGACAATTCTTAATATGTTCTTCCCATGTTAATTTAGTATCAACTGTGACGCCAAAGTAAGTATAGTGTTTTTGGACACGTATACTTATATTATCAATTCTAATACTGGATATATTCGGTAAGCGATGACGAGTAAACAACACCACAGCGCATGTATTCGATGTAAGTTCCAACTCTTGGTTAAGAAAGTATTCTCTTGCACTGTACATAATTCGTTTTATTGAATCAATACATTTCTAATAAGAATTTTTAGAAGTTTCAAGACAGAAATCATCGGCGTATTGTAAAATATTACATTTATACTATGAATTACTATTTTTATTTATACTATGAACATCCATAGTATATAGATTAAACAAGAGAGGATTAAGCACAGATCCTAATTTAATGTAATAATATGTCATTTATTAAATCCAAATAAACAACCGGACCTGTCTTTATCCTACATACCTATTCTATTATTATCCGGAAATAAAATTACTTATGAAGTACTCATATTGAGGACGCCTAGGTTAAAAAGTTTATTACTTCAAAGAAAAAGTTCTAGAATTTTTATTGTTGTTTTAGTTTGTTTTTATATTGTATTAACCTGTAATCTGTTGGTTCTTCAGGACATACTTTTGTGTGATTTAGATTGTCAACTATTTTACATCTTCTAGAAAGTGTGATAAATAGGTCAACAGGATATATTGCAAAGTTATCACAAACTGAAACAAAATATTGATTTCTTAACACATTTGTATAATGTTAATCCATTATATAAATTGAAAAATGCAAAGTACACCATTAATAAAATGAATGCTGAAAACAACACCATGCAATCCAAAAAGTCATTTAAAAGTTTTATATTCTCTACAGCACTTGCCTACAAACCTGGAGAAAATCGATTGGCAATTAGGAGCAAATATATAAACAGGGTGTTTCATGTAACTGCACACTATTATTCTCAAAATGTGATGACATAAATCGCTCAGAGAAAAGATTTTTTCTTTTACAGGGTGTTTTATTTAAATATTTAAACTAATAATACACTTAACGATCTAAACGATTTAATGAGCCAAAAAGACAACTAGAAATGTCAAACGCCAGTCATGGACTCAATATGTTTTAACGTTAAATGCAAACACTCCCATGGCTGAAGTATGGAAAATCTGGATTAAATATCAATCAGAATATTAAAAGCCTCGAGATAAATGGAAATGCAGTTACTAGTAATATTGAGATTGCAAAAATCCTTGCGAACACATACAAAAACCGATCCAGTAATATTAATTATAAAAAATCGTTCATTAATTACAAACAGCAAGAAGAAAATAAGAAAATTAGCATTGTACCTAATACAGATGAACCGTTAAATTTACCTCAGTTAGAGTACTTATACAGAAACATTGTCAAATCTCAAAGAAACTAGCGCTGGCGCAGACCATATTCCTAGTATTTTTATTAAACATCTTCCAGATAACACTCCCAAGCAACTTCTAAATCTGTTTAATAATATTTGGTTACAGCACAGATTTCCTGAAAAATGGCATAAATCCACAGTTATATCTATACAAAAGTCTAATAGTATTCAAACAAGTTCTGAGTCATACCCATCGGCGGAGCTAGCCTCAGTTTTCAAGGGGGGCCTGGGCCCCAGTGTATGGTTGATTAAAAATTTAATTTTTTTTATTTGCCGTGCAATGAAAAAATAATAGAAGAAATGCGTTATAATAGTATACTGGTTTTATTTTTTTAATATACCTAATACCTACATAATATAATATATACACTGCGGTAAATATTTATAAAAACAAAATATTAACAAAATATTACTTACAAGAGAAACTTCCTACTCTGTCACTAAAAGAATTTACAACACTCTCTAAGTCTATGTCTACATCTTTTTCTATATACAACAAAGCCAAATCTGAATGTCTATCTTGAGTCATTGTCGTTCTTAACCAGTTAAAAATCCGCCTCACGGCAGAAAAAGACCTCTCGCACGTTGCGCTTGAAACAGGCAAAATAATCGATACTTTAAAAAGTTGGTAGAGGTTGCTATATGTTTTTTCTGAATCAATTAAGTTTTTTTTATATATTCATAATAAACAGTTTCGTTAGATTGTAAAATGCAATTTTTTAAAACGGTCATTTCTGCACTTAAGGCAAAAGTGTTGATATTTAAAATTTTGCGATATTGTTCAATGAATTTCTCTGAACCCTCAAAATCTAACTGAAAAAAATGATCTACTGAATTGGCAAGCGCCATACTTTCTGGTGAGAACCTTTTGTTCAGAAATTCTCTTACAGTATTAATAATCCGGTAAAAAATGTTTGCCCTCCAATACTCAATAACTCCTACGTTAGCTCTGGAGCATGTGGCGTCTATCAAACCCAATCCTACGGTTGTTTCAGTGACGAAGTCAACGAGCTTGCTACTGGCTTGCTTTTTTCTTTTGGCTGACGAAATTTCCAATGAAATTTGGTATTCTGTGGCAAAGTTTGATATGTTTGTATGAAGATGAGTATAATATTGTTCATTTCTCATTCCATCTAACGAAGTCATAACACCTTTCTCCTGGAGGCTCTTTGATAATATATTTAAAATGTTTAACACCTCATCCAATACAAAAAGATGAATTATAAATTATGGTTGTTTAATGCTGGATAATATCCCAACTGCTGTAATTGACTGTTTATTATTTGTATGAGCAACTTGGTTTTCCAGTGTTGTGACGATTCCCTCGAAACATGTTTTAACAGCGCAGCGTGGCAAGTCGTATATCGACACACCTAACGAGTATCTGACAGAGTTTTCAACTCCCTGGGAACAATATTCATGTCCTTCAATATTTGTTTGTATTTTTTATGGTTTTGAGGTTCTGAAAAATTTTCGTAAAGTGCTTCCAAAGTACAAAAAAAATGTCGATATTGAGGGAACATTTTTACAGGAGTCTACCAGAGCCAAGTAAGTCTATGAGCTAAGCAGTGCGTGTAAATTGGAGCTGGAAATTTCTCTCGCATTTGTGTTTGAAGACCACTTGTATTGCCTGACATCACCGCAGCTTTGTCATAGGATTGCCCTACCATCTGCAAGTCGCTAAGATTAAGCTCTTCCAATTTTTTGTAGATTAAAATGAATAAATCCGTAGCCGATCTATCTTCTGAACAATCAAGAAATGCAAGGAATCTTTCACGAATTTCTAAATCTTTCGATGCATAGCGAACACATAAAGACAATTGTTCCTTTTTGAAAGAACGAGCTTCATCACACATGATTGAAAAAGTTCCGGATTGTCTAATGTCATCAAGTATATTTCTTAAAGACGCCCGTGACAAGAGGGCAATAATTTCATTTTGTATTTGGGGACTGGTATAGTTTTTATAGGAATTATGTAGAATGTCAAAGTCCTTGTTATACTTTGCTATTAGGCCACATATTTCCTTAAAGTTTCCTTTATTTAATGAACTTTCGCTTTCGTCATGACCTCTGAAAGCCATGCCTTGACGAGCCATTGTTAAGGTTATATCTGCCAACATTCTCAAGTAATTCCTATTTTTCTCTATCTGGGTGCTATATGCTTTTGAAAGATGAGATAAAACATTTCCGCTTTTTATTGTCTTTTTATAATTATGTCATTTACTGAAACTTTCAATGTGATGCAAAGATGCACCATGTTTTTTTAATTTTTCGCCAGTTTTTTTCCAGTTGCGGAATCCCACTATTCTAAAAGCTTCTTCATCCATAGCAGCTCCAAAATGACGACAAGCATAGCACGAAATGAAATCTGTTTTGACGCTGTATTCCAACCAATCAAAATCTTTATAATAGTTTGCGCTAAACGACCTTTTTTTATTTCCAAACATAGTTTGTGGAAATCTTTTAAGAATAGGTTGTGATACGTTTTCACCTAGTTGGCCCAAGTCAGAAGCGTCTATTTTCACATGGTGCGTGGTTGATTTTGGTTGAATATTCTGATCCAGATCCTTGCTTGTACCGCGCTGCTGTTCAGGCTGACTATTTTTATCCTCTTCCAGTGTAGTTGGTTGTATAGACGGTAAAGATAGTGAAGACGTTTGTCTTTTGAAAAATTTTCTTATGTCCATTACCTGCAACAAAACGAAATTGAAAGAATAAAGATAATTGCTTACAAAATTTCGTTCAATTTGAGTTGATAGTTTTTGAGTTATTCACATTTGGAAACACCGACAGACAGACAGACAGGGGAATAAAAAACGTTCAGAATCGTCTGAAACGCAAAGATCTATAAAAAAATTTGGAATGGAACATTTTTTCCAAATTTCAAAACGATCACATACTCCTCCATACTATTGTATGTACATAATATGGTGGAGTCAAAAAGTTTAAAATCATCGAAATGAAATACAGTCCAAGAGTCTGAGTAGATACAGTCTAATTTTTGATAGAGTTGATGGGTTGGCAACACCTTTTACAATCATTAATGAAAAAGGCAAACTGACACATAACCTTGACGAAAAAAGCTATAGATACTGAATAAATTGTTAAAAATAAGCGGTAAAAAGAATAAAGTAAACTTACTAACTACTACACTTACTTGTTACTTCTGTAGTAATACGCCAACAATTCTTAAATACAGTTCACTAATACTTCTCTATTGTGTTACTACTCTATTCTATTATCGCTCGCCGTTTTATTGTTTGCTGTACACCACGCTGTACACTGTCAAGCCACGTCAAAGTATCTAACTGAAACTGACTGATCTTTGTACCTTGAACCCGTGTTGGTGAAACACGAAACACACAGTATTGTATTCCAATAGCTATAGTATAGGCGGTTGGTACGTTAATTTTTTTATTGTTTCTTGTTTACATTGTATTTGCAATTTTTTCTATTAGAATATTTCAAGGGGGGGGCCTGGCCCCCCGTGGCCCCCTACTAGCTACGCCAATGGTCATACCGACCAATATCTTTAATATGCGTCATGTGTAAGTTACTAGAAAAAATTAATAATAATAAACTAAGATGGCACCTGGAGAGACAAGATTTAATTATTCCAGAACAAAGTGGTTTTAGAGAGGTAATGTCAACCATAGATAATATCATAGATTTGGAAAGTGACATTTCTGAAGCATTCGCACCAAGAAATCAATGTCTAGCAGTTTTCTTTGACATACCAAAAGCTTTCAATATAGTCTGGCACGATTATATAATAAAAACATTACATAGTTGTAACATCCAAGGTCAATGTTTCTTCTTTATTAAAAACTTCCTTTAAAATAGAGTTTTCAGAGGAAGGACAAATAACACGACATCAGATATAATGTATACAGAAAATGACATTCCTCAAGACTCGGTTATAAGTCCTATACTTGACAGTCCTTACAACCTATCTTTACGTATAATATCTGGAGCTTTTCGCACAACACCAGTCGAAAGTATTTATTGTGAAGTTTCTGAACCGTCCTTAAAAGACAGAAGACTTTATTTAAGTGTAGAATACGCCACAAAAATCAGTCTAACTCAAAAAACCCTACTATTCACAATTGTTTTACAGAAAAGTCTCCAAATCTCTTCCTAAATAAACTAAGAACTGCCAAACCTTTTTACGCAAGGATTAGAAGCTATTTAAATTAATTAAACTACACGTTCCCAGAATGCTTTTTCTCCTAATCGTCCTCAATTCCTCAATGGCAAATAAAGAACCCTCAGTGCCTAACTTGCGTAATTTCTTTCGACAAACATTTAATTAACCCACAGTTAATCAAATCAGCCTTCAACGATATGCTTATACATATCGTTGAAGAATAGAAGGATTATACACATATATACACAGATGCATCTAAATCAAATAAAGGTACTGGTGCTGTAATCATAACCCCAACATCGCCAAATAAATACAAACTCCCTTCAGAGTACTCCCATTTACCCTGCTAAACTATATGCTCTATACCAGGCCAGCCTTGCTGTCAACGCATTTAATAATACCAATTATATTAAACTCACAGACTCTCCAAGTTCCGTACAGTCAATCCAATATGTCTACCAAACTAATCCTTTATTCATCAAGATAAAAGAAGAAATCCGTACCACTCAACTGAATGGAAAAAATATTATATTATTCTGGGTACCATCCCATATTGGAATTCCAGGAAATGAAGAGGCAGACAATGCTGCAAAAGAATCTGCAAGTAGTGATAGTATGAAGTGTACTAAAACATTTATGAAAGCGGCGATTTAAAGTTTCTTAACCTGAATTAACGTTTTAAATGCTATCTAAACTAACATTATAAATGTAATACAAATTATTGTTCGCTCTTATTGTTTCGCTAATAGCGAATTTGGCTGATGCGATTTTATTAATAAAAAAAATTAACGATCTCCTAATAATTCGATATAATATTTTGTAGCAATTTTAAATTAATTTTATTTTATTAAATTAATGTGCTCGACTGCAATGGCCATTGACACGAGCAATATTGGATATACTATATTTACAATGAGGGCTTCAAAATAATCAATATACATAATCCCTAAGTTTTTACAGTTAAAATCATAAAAACAAAAAAGGCATATTCTGTTAAATAACTCAATAAGTTGATCAAACGAGCTTAAAATATATTTAACCTTCCAATGCTGGCGCTTATAATCTGGATCTGCGGCTGGCGCTTATAATCTGGATCTGCGGCTGGCGCACGGTTATTTGTCCGCATATATTTTTGTTAAACCTACTGGCTTAAATTTATTATACTAATATCGGAAATGATTTAAGTAGATGTTAGTCAACTATTTAAAACTGATAAACTACAGCTAGTGCATTTATTTAGAGTAAGAGGTAAAATTTGAAAATATGTTAGATCCGTAACAGAAAAAAATTTCCGAATGAAAAAAGTTGTAGTGTCTACCAAGAAAATAGATATATATATATATATATATATATATATATATATATATATATATATATTAAATATATATATATTTATATATTTATATATATATAATATATATATATATATATATATAATATATATATATATATATATATATACATGATTTAAATCAATTTAAAAAAATTATCCTTAAAATAATCAGGGCAAACATAGATAGTGTGTTCAACAATTTTTTCGTATTTTTGACTGGTGGGTCTGTTTTTTATTCTGTCGCAAAAGTCACATTTGTCTTTACTACCTTGCGGAATATGCCGACGGTGATTTACAGGATCTACCATAGTGATTTCCTTTATGCTCTCTGACATGATATTTCTTCTTCATGTGCCGAGCTCGATTATCGAGCGTTGGCTATCAAATTGGCTATAGTAATTTTGTTGACGGCAGCTTGGAAAAGT
This sequence comes from Diabrotica balteata, assembly GCA_918026665.1. NCBI lineage: Eukaryota > Metazoa > Arthropoda > Insecta > Coleoptera > Chrysomelidae > Diabrotica > Diabrotica balteata. The sequence goes on along the minus strand of OU898285.1, from coordinate 15,385,630 downwards.
GTAATGTGAGCGTAGCAAGTGAGTGAGAAGTTGGAATAAAGGGCTAAGTAGCATAGAAAAGATAATAATTATTCGAGATAATTATTATATATTCCAAATCAAATAAGGGATAATTATTACAGTAAAATTTGCATTTTAAATCACACAAAGAAATTGACCTAGTTATTGCATTGTTTGATAATTGTTTAAACGTAGAAAAAGCACGTCAAACAGAAACTATTGTTGTAAAAAATAACAACACCCGTGACCCAAATAGGAGTAATAACGCCAAGACTACAACTCAGCGAAAACACGACCTTGGTACTAGAACCGGCGTTGAAAGTACGAGCACAATAAAACAAGAAAAAACGACGGTATCCAGGCAGTTAGTAATGGGCAGTCAGTAATAGCGGGCCACCGTGACTGCCCGCTCAGGCAGTATTGCCGGCATCGGGTAGGACGCGATAGTGTCCCGTACGAGGCAGTCGGTAATTCTCCGGGGAGCGCTTATCATCCCGGCATAGTACCTCGTGTAGTCCGGTTATTGTGGCAGCTCGTAAGTCCGTAACACAGGAGGAGACCCTCAACTGACCGAGTTCCAGGGGACCGAAAAGTGTCGTGGTTGAAAGTCTAAATACACATAAGGTAACAGATTTCTATATACTAACCTGAGTAATTATATTAGTACAACTGTCAACTTTTCACTATCTTGCTCCTCGACTTCCGACGCGCAGAATAACGTGTTAACGATTGTATTTGTAACTTCATGGTAAATTCAATATATTGTAGACTCTAAATTGGTTTTTTTAATGTTCCTTTCGTCCGACTCACTAGAGACTAGGAGAACACGAGATTCTGCATATGCATATCTCCGGCTTCAAAAGTAAGCCCATAACCTCTGCTCTTTACAGGACCTGAGACCTAGGAGTCCTTACCCCTATCCCGAAAATCCCTTATCTTCTCGTAAATCCACGAAGACGAGCCAGTCCTCCAGAGTAGTGTGACCAGTATTCCTTGCAGCCGCTCGCAGGGTTAGCATCCCTTGAGGATCTATAAAGTATTACATTTGGTGATAGCGTTTCCCTACCTTCATATAACGCCCACGTTGTATTACTTTACAGTGGTGACAGCGGTGGGATGCCGAGAATCTGTTAAACCAATGCTGAATGAATGCTGAATTGTGCAAAAACTGTCGTCGTGGTTAACAAATCTCGTTATGAAATAGAATGGGACCATGGAGTTTATACCAATTACATTAAGCATGGAATAAATAATTCCATTGTAGTCAAGAATCATTTTGGGTTTTATAAAATCCTCTCCAATTGTATTGTCATGATGTAAACTAGACAGGAGGAGTACGTTTTTATTTATTTTTTGTATAAAGGGCACCAAAGTCATATCATTACAAAAACCAAACATGCTGGATCGAATAGGTCTGCTTATGGTTGATTTAGAAAATGCATGGGGTAATTCATTTTATTTTCCACATATTCCACACATTCCTAGAAATGTAAGTCTCCAATCATGAAGCAAGGTTTAGATTATTCGATTGCTTGAAAACTAATAGTCAGCAGTAATGTTCCATTTGTTGTTCCTCTTAGGGAGTCACATAATCTCTTCGCCACTTCCGATGGAAAATTAGTTACAACAAAAGGACCTTGTGATTGTTGCCTTAAATATGGCTTCAAATTGCATATATAAAATGTCTTGGAATCTGCTGACGCAATAAAATTTTAATCCATATTTATTTGGTTTATTAGTTACATACTGTTTAAAACTGCATCGACCTCTAAATTTCGTCAAGTTTTTATCTATTGTGACATATTTAAACTGCATTAAACCGTTTTTGCAGGTAAAAGTATACATTTCAAAAATCTTTTGCATGAGACAAAATTTATCTAATAATTTTCTTTACCCACGTGAATCTATATCGTTAAACCTTAGGTATTGTAATAAAAAGTTTAATCGGTACGTGAAAATTGTTAGTCAAAACATCTCAACTCTTGTACCATCTTTAATTCAAAGTTCGTCTGTGCCTAACTCACTACTTTTCAATACACTTCCCAGATCCATTTTCTTCAGGAGTATGTGCATAAGCATTCCATCCAAATAATTTAATATTGCTCATATCAGGTTTTTCACAATACCAAACTTCAGCTGGTGTACAGTCATTAGTCAATGTACTTGTACGAGTTCAATTTGTTAAGTACACAGCAGTTAATACAGCTTCTCACCAAAATGACTTGTCAAGACCGCTGTCCAAAATTAAACATCTAGAATGATCTAAAACAGTATGATTGTATTTTTTCACTAATCCGTTCTGGTCTAGATATCTGGATACAGAATATTGTACAGTTATTCCTTTACTAGTATAAAAAGCTTTTAAATCTTTTGAAATTTTTAGCAATATCTATCTATCTTTCCAGGAATCTCCAGCATTATCACATCTCAAATTCTTTATTTTCATGTTGAATTTTGATTCAGTTAAGGCTACAAAATTTCTAAAGCATCATTCTACTTCATTCTTTCTTTAATACTGTATGACACTCCAACATGACTGTAATGATCAATGCATGAAACGATCAATCATAAGGGACTAATTTTTTCACACACATCTGTGGACACATATTGAAGTAAGCGTCAAACTTTCCTATCACCTGGGATGCTTTTTAAAAATGGAGAGTGTGTCTGCTTAACTTTCAAGCATAGCTCACATACTTAACTCATAGAAAATCTACAAGATTGTCCCATTTGCTTGTACAACAACTCAGGTGTATCACGAATAATGTTGACGACATCTGAATACAATTGGAATGCTATAAAATACAAATTACCAATTAATTTTCCAGTATCAGTCCCCACGATTTTTATATCCTTATTTTCAAGAATCACACAAAAACAATTTTCTTTAACTTTTCTTGCCGATAATAAGTTGAAAGAAGGATTTTAACAAACAAAAAACATTGAAAGTAATTGAACATCCTTTTTTAGATACAGCTGAGAAACTACCTTAAACTTATACTGCTACAGTTTCACTAACCTTTGCTTCTTTAATTTGTCTATTCACTACTTGGAATAAGTCAAAAATTTATTGTATTTTGAAATAAACAGGTGAGTTATACTCACTATCCACAACCAGATGCACACGATTCATTACATTTGAATCGCAATTGACTACAACTTCCTATTTTGTGTAACTATCAAGAAATGCAATTTCTTTAATTTCAGCATTACTTATTTTAGCAGTTTTGTAGTTTTTAGAAAATATTTTTGGACATTTTGAGCGAGTAACAGTGGTATAATGGACGGTGTTTTGCAACAACCATCTAACCCACATTTGTTTACAAATGAGGTTAAACGTGTCAAACTGTTGATCATAATGCATACTACATCAAGCAAAAATGATATAAGCCATATTAATACCCATAGAGGCGTTTGTAAACTAAGTTCTAAACCACATTCGTCAAATAATATGAAAACAGAAATTTGTAAAAATAGTCTAACCCATGTTTTCATTATAAATATGTGGGTTAGACGCTTGTTACAAATCTTTGTAAGGGTCTTTTCATTGTGTGCACCAGATGTAAAATATTAAATTGAACAAATCTTTATTTTGATTTATTAAACGACAAGAAATTTAGTATTACGCTAATATCACAATTTTATTTAAATAAATAAAATTGCACCAAACTAGAGGCTTTATCTTTAATGGTAAAATACAAAAGTATATTATTTAAAACTGTGAATTTTCTGTGTTTTCAGCTCGACAATTGATTAAACAAATTTTTAAATTCCTTTTATCGCAGATATCGAAAAGGTAACATAATATGTTTTGCGATTACTCGAATTTTGGTGCCATAAATGCCGACAAAAAAATGCATTGATCAAATATCAAATAACGAAACCAGTTGTTTATTATATAAAATATTGTAACTGTTGTTTGAGAGTCAAAATTCTGGTCAGCTAAATATTTTAGGAATATAATAGGAATAATATAGGTATGATTTGGAAGGAATTGGGTTAAATCCTGATTTCGAGATTGATCAAGATTAAATGGAGTAGGAATTTAATCAGTAGCAGTTACTTACTTTTACTAATGATCTCAAATTCAAAGTTTTTTTGTGTATTTACCATTTCAGAGGAATAGACGGTTATTGCAAAATGACCATTTATATTTTTACAATTTTACAAAAACCGTTTAAGCCGCTTTAAGTTATTTTTGCAATAAACTGGTTTTACTTGTTTTGGTTTTGTACGGTTTTTTAGATAGCCTGTAATTATTGAAATATTAAAATGTGAAACTAAAGCCTTATTTTCTATTAGTAAATTTCTTATAGTAGGTAGACACAATATGCTCATTTACTCTGAACCGTGTATATGTGGCTTAGACTATTATTGCAGAACACAATCCCTTATGACAGTGGTAACAACGAACATTAAAGTATGTTTGCCCGTACCTTTACATTTTTTATCATGACCAACAAAGGCATTCCAAGGAACAGGTACACTAGTAACTTCCTATTTTTTAATGGTTATCATCTGCCATTAAACTATTTTTTACAAATTTACTTTTGATGGATCAGAACGAAATAAAATATCAATGCATGTTAAAACTAAACTAAATTTATCAGAAAATGCCAATAAAGGTGTGGTGATGTTTTCACCATTATCAATTTTACCTCCTTTTTGTTTACCTATTCTCTTAATGTTTTATCAAAATCCACCAAATACTCATCCAAGTTGCCGTCTTTTTTAAGTACAAAGTTTCCCAACGTTTTCTAGAATTTTAACTGAGACCGAAGATCTGTCTTTTCGTAAACAGCTTTAAGAGCTTCGATCATTCCCATCGACGTTTCTTGTATTTTAATTACTTTTAAAACATTATCCCCAATTAACTGTCCAATAATATCCTTGGCAGTCGATTCATTTTTAACAAAGGACTTACTTATCGTCAGTGCTAGCAGGATTCTTTTAAGAAATGAGATCAAGAACACAATGTCGTTCCAATGTTCTTTCCAATCGAAATTTCCTTGAATCAAAACCGGCTCCAAAAATTGTTTAACATTAGCAATAAAAAACTGATTGCTGGACGGAGCCATAATTAAATGACACAGGTGTAAAAATTGTGTAAACAATTTTTTCTGTAAACTACACTTTTAGCAAAACAAATATTATTTTTTTTAAATACAAACTAAAAAATACTTTTCTAAATTTCCGCAGCTTGGCGCATAACCTCTTTACGCAAGTTAATAACAATAACGCGATTATTTTACTTAATTATAAAAGAACGAAGTTTTGTTGTTTAACCTATTGTTTAAGTTTTAACTGTGTAGAGAGAACGTTGACAAGCGACAAGTGAGACATCGGACATCAAGAAAAAGAAAACGTATTGCCAACATATACAAAATAATTATAGTACTGAATTGTATAACATCAGGGATTGCGTGGACATTATATGAGATTAGACTTTGGGCATAGTGATTTCCATCAAGACTCATGTACTAACTTTTTACTTTTTCTTTCTCATCCTGGCTTGGGAGCAAAAATGGCGGAATTAGTTTTATAATCATTTCTCTCTCTCTCTCTACATATATATATATATATATATATATATATATATATATATATATATATATATAATGAACTAGAAGTATTTGCTGACAACAAGGAAGTAAATTTTCAATATTGGGTTTGCAGCAATAAAAATGATACGTGTACTCTTTTAAATTTTTATTCCGAGCTTTCGGACATGGTTATGTCCTTCATCAGGGAGAAACTTAATGAGGTTGGATCATCAATGATTTTCTACAATGTCGATAAAACTTATCAGTCTGTCATATTTTTACATAAAACTTATTCCTATATTTAAAATTTTTTAAAAATTCACTTAAATTCATTTTTTAAAAACAATTTTTAAAAAATTTTAAATATAGGAATAAGTTTAATGTAAAAATATGACAGACTGTGATAAGTTTTATCGACAATGTAGAAAATCATTGATGATCCAACCTCATTAAGTTTCTCCCTGATGAAGGACATAACCATGTCCGAAAGCTCGGAATAAAAATTTAAAAGAGTACACGTATCATTTTTATTGCTGCAAACCCAATATTGAAAATTTACTTATATATATATATATATATATATATATATATATATATATATATATATATATTGTTATGATGTGTTGTTTCTGTATGAGCTATGAGTAAATTTGAATGATATATGTAAGTATAGGGTTTTTATCGCGGTTCTCAAAGAATTAGTTTGTAAGTACTTTTTTAAATTATCTTTATTATAACTATTATGAAACAAACCTATCTATCTAATATAAGCAATATCAATTTAAAACAATCTATCTAAAATTTGAAATTCTTACAATTATTAAATTATTAACAAAATTTGGTACCTTCTTTCACTGAACGCCTAAAGTTTTTCCAAAATTAAAGTTATTATCACCACTCGATATTTTCTTATTCAGCCTTGGTTATCCAACAATTTTAATATGTTTCTTCTTAATTATTTCCACTCACCATATAAATATATAAATTTGTATCCTTGTAATTTCCATATAATGAACTTTCAAATATACTGGATCTTGTGGTTATATTATTGAATGCTTACTTCAATGAATTAACTTCATACTATCACTATATTACTGTAGTAATAATTAATCTCAACTGTATTAGACTTAATAATTCATTTAACTTAATCAATACCTTCTTCTAGCTAATAATCTCTTCATTACCTCAAAAAGTCTTGTTAATTATTCTTTGTTATTAATAATCACATGTAATTGACTTAATAATCCTTGAATTGTTATAACTAACTCCTCAATAATAATCTTGTAACTGATTTAATTTCTTCTAACCAACTCACTTAACTCAATTAATAATCTTCTTGTAACTACATTCTTTAATTATAACTTTACTAACTCACTTTACTAACTGATTAATCAACTGTAACTAACTGACTTCTAACTGATAACTGATTATACTGACTGCTAACTGACTGATAACTCACTGATAACTGAACTCCTCCTCCAAATTACATGGCTTTTTATATCTTTTTCATTGTTTTCAGAATAATCTAGCAATAAATAATGTTCGAGTCATTCTATTTGTTCTATCTGAATATTCTGGAATGGTTTTTTGTCTGTGATGTATTATGCATATAGTCCCATTGACATTTCTAGAACTTTCTATTTACAATTTACTTGACTTTAGGCTCTCCAGATCAGAACTACACTATTATATGTAACTTATATATATATATATATATATATATATATATATATATATATATATATATATGTATATATATATATATATATATATATATATATATATATCGTCATTAGTTTTTATATGATATTTAATATAATAAATATTAATATAATTAATATAATAAAATTAAGAATAAAAATGTCAGAAATGTGTGTATAATAAGTAAGTGTTTGTGATTGTATAGCAATTTTTAAAAATTTTAAATATAGGAATAATTTTTATATAATAATATGACAGACTGTGATAAGTTTTATCGACATGGTAGAAAATCATTGATGATCCAACCTCATTAAGTTTGTAAGTAGCGAATCTTTAATTAATTATACAAACTTGTAACAAACTATTCATCATATTTGTAGCTCCCTGATGAAGGACATAACCATGTCCGAAAGCTCGGAATAAAAATTTAAAAGAGTACACGTATCATTTTTATTGCTGCAAACCCAATATTGAAAATATATATATATATATATATATATATATATATATATATATATATATATATATAGATATATATAATTATGTATATATAATATTCAACTAGTGAATTCAGAGGTTTAATAGGTCATTCAGGTTCGCAAAATAAAAAAGAAGAAGTCAACTACTCCATAAGTTTATCGAAGACGTTTCGCTTTATATTTCTAAAACTTCATCAGTTCTCTAAAATACAATAGATGACATAGAGTTTATAAGAAATACAGATCTAATAGTTTATATTATTACTTATAAAATAGTTGACTTCTTTTTTTTTTATTTTGCCAACCTGAATGACTGATGAAAACTCTGAATTCACTAGTTGAATACTTTATTTATATAAATTGACGGTCGTTATCTGTACAATTAAGGATCACTCGAAGAGTAGCGGGTTTTTCGGTCAAAAGTTGGAGAAAAAAGACAAAGATGATGGCTACTTCATCTATTTATTGAAAACGTTTCGCTATCGAATTTGATATCATCATCAGTTCATCGAAAAAGAACAATATGAAAAACATAACATCCAATGAAAAGTTATTAAGTGTGTTACCTCAAAAAGATATGTAGCAGTCAATGATATAAAAATTGTAAAGAAGCTTACGACAATGGACATTGTAAAATTATGTTATATAAACAATAAATTGAACTAAATAGAGTTAACAATTTTTATAAACTTAGCACAGCAAAAGACATGTGGTAATTGTACAAGTATGTAAAAAAATTCATGTAAATAATGTTATGTAAAAAAAACACACAATTAATGTGCAGAAGAACTAAGAAATCAAAGATGCACTTCCAACAGTAAATCAATAATTAAGATTTTATTTTGACTTTAGGTAGCATTACTGTAATGATTAATTAAAAATTTTAGTAATTTAAAAGTATAAT